>KK113712.1:192838-213747 GCA_000611955.2 Stegodyphus mimosarum
AGCAAAGAATATGTTTCTTAAAAATGCTTTGTTAAGTTTGAATGTTCATAAAAATCGCTTTATGAAGATCTGGAATTCATTTTTAAGTTTAAAAATTCCTTTCCACGTCTGTAATTGCCCATTTACGGGTGACAAAATGTTTATCATATAGTAGTAGACCCGTATTCATGCATAATTTGTTCCAGAATATACTAGACTTTCCAAGATATAGTGACATTCCAAAATATACTTAGAATATTACGTAGAATAGGCTAATCACGTAACATGTATAAACTCATTATAGTTCATAAATCTGTGACTTAAGACATTATCAGTGTTAATAAATAATTATAAATTATGATATTATACTATTATCTCTTCATATCATGTAGTATTAATGTAAAAACGTCAAATTTACTCTACAGAATTTTTGCTTTGTCACTATAGCTATCGCGGCTTCTCTTAAGTTAAAAGCAATGGTGGCATCACTATTCTTAAGCTTGGAAGCCACTGTAAAACAAATAAAAAAATCTGATGTATACACCAGATGATTCCTTGGACGGAATAGTAAATTATATGCGTTTTCCATTTCATTTAAACTTATTGTATTGAACTAAATCTACTTCGTGGATAGTGCATAAACCACAATAGAATAAATGCATTCTTCAAAATTCACTATATTTGCTTACCATAGCGACAATCTGGCGCTAGGTTCACTTAAAAGCATTACATCTGTTTCATTTTATAACTCAGAATGCACAAAAATGATGTATATCATCTTAAGAATTACCTAATCTTTGCCACATGTTCTATTCAAATACTATAATAAATCTAAAACGTAGTGTAAAAGAAACTAAACAAACAAACAAACAAAAAGAAACAGTTTTTTCACAGACGATTCAGTATTCCTCATTCAAATAATTCATTTCTCACTCCACGAAAAGGCAAAAATACATAAAAACTTGTTAAAATTACGAAGTAAATCTTAAACACTTATTTCCTAGAATAAATTTCAAAATGGATTAAGCAGGATTTAATTCGCAATAATAGAAGAAGACGTTATCTTTGTTGTTGCGAAGCTTAGTTTCTCTAGATTGGCAACAAATCCATTATTCTGCTAAGTTTCAAATGTAAACAAATATGCCTGCTACGGCCTAAAAAAATAGGCTTAGACGCACTTAAAAAAACTTTTAAATTATTGATAATTCTACAACTATATCATGCAGGTTTACTAAAGGCATAAAAAACGTAACCGGAAGATAAGAACAACATAATTCAATCATTTTTAAAGCAAAAAAGGCACAATTTACAAACATGTAAGAATAAAGAAACTGAACTTACTGAGCCGAGTAACAGAGTGCATATATAGTGTGTGTGTTGGAATATGCGCGTGTGTGTGTAATATACTAAATGCGCCGTCATACATCCGTTCCTTTTAACTTCTGGCTGTAAGCATGGCTGGGTGGATAAAGCAGGAAAACAACGTTGACAAAACTGATTTCGGCGAATCACCATCTTTATTTGTAAGCACCATCAAAATAATCTGTTCGGCAGACAAATTACTTTTCGATCATACTTGACTAAAAATAATATTTATATACACAGATAAAAGCTACGATGTCATTTTAGGCAAATAAGCAGCAGCATGGATAATAGCGTATTGCTAGCATGAAAGCGTAAGCGAAAGAAAACGCAGCAGTTCAAAAGAAGACGGGAGAAAGTGATAGTTTCAGTTCGAGTTAGAGAAAGTTTTGATTTACAGTTATGTGTTTGGGCAGGAGGCATCTGCATTAAAACGTTATGTAATTTGGAATGATCTCGAATTTGGGAGAACAGATGAATTTAGGAGGAGAGCACCAAATTTAGAATGTTAGTTCTGAGGTCGCCAATTATTTTTTAAAACAGCTATCATATTTTCTTATATCTTACATATATATAATTGTATATACTTTTGGTAGGGGGGGCCGCGCGCAGTCGAGAAACCGGGCCGTAAAAGTTTAGCCCGTTTGGTTCATTTAGCATCATGGTGTGATCGAAGGAGGAGCGGGCGTTTGCTGTCGAGGCATACTTTTGTAACGGTCGCTCAGCCATGCTGAAGCAACGTTCATTCCGTGCCCATTTCAATATTGTGCTCCGTGGACGTGTTCCCGATCTTCAATCGATTGTTTCGTGGGTAAACAACTTCAGCGAAACTGGTGATATGAAGAATAGGAAACCTGGGATTCCGCGAACAGCAAGGTCACCACAAAACATAGACATAGTAAAGGGTTTTTGTTTTGCGATTTCATAAGCGCTTTGCTTGGAAATATGCTGCTGCTGTTGGGTTGTCCGCTCGATGTCTGAACTTAATCCATGTAATTTTATTGCTAGAGAAAATTTATGTGAAGAGCTTCTTGCAATGCCTGACGACGCGCTTGTTTTCTTCGGTGATGAGGCACATTTCCATCTTTCGGAATCGGTAAATAAGCAGAACATGCGCTATTGGAGTCCTCATAACCCTAGACAACTTCATCAGCTTCGCCTACGTTGAGAACGTGTAACTGTTCGATGTGCAATATCGCGATTTAGGATAATTGAACCATAGATTTTTTGAAGTCATTTCAGGGACTTCTGATCATTATGTACACGTGATTGAGGAGTTCTGCTCGTACCAAAACTGAAGTGGATGAATATGGGAGATGCATGGTTCCAACAGGAACATAAACTTTACGTGTTGTACTTGATGCTTTTCAAAGAACTAAATACATATAGGCATTACTTTTTGTTTTACTGAATTTCAAAATAAGCAAATCGCTCTACTCCACCCTGTATTTTGACCGCTGATAGATATGCCGAAATTTTTATAGCCGTCGTTGGGGGAAGAAAGATCCTTTACGAAAACTGAAATTCTGAAGAGCGACCTGTAATTTGAGAACATACAAGAGATTTCAAGGATGACAATTTCCTGTCCCTTTCCTTTTGGTTACATCCATTGGGAAATTATATGCAAGTGCACATCGTTGCCGTTACTATGGAAAGAACGCACTTAGCCATTTTCAGTGTTTGTGTTTCACACTTACCCGTAAGCTGTTTTCAAATTATTTTCTTCCGCTGTGCACCGTATATACCTGAAACACGCGGATACTGAATCTGAGGATGCGGGTGTGAAAGAAATCATTCGTTATAAGTTCTGGAAATGGTTTAGTGGCAATACTGATTTTGCCATGCAGCTAATTTAACCCCGATTTAAATATCGGAGATATATTTCGGTCCTAGACACAGCCCTGACCGTAATTACAAGTCTCTGACTATCCAAGCTGATCCCGGACGTCTTGTATCCTAAGATGTGGCACCATTGTGGGGATTAAATTTCTCTTGCCATAGATTTCAAACTCTGGCAACGTTTTATAACGGCTTGCAAATTTTCTTCGCTTTTCCCAATATGCACGTCCTCCTTAATTCAAAATTATGTGGGATTAGTTTGTTCGAGTTTCTTCATCCGTATTCTAATTACGTTAATTCTAATTAATGAAGTTTAGCTAGTGGTGAAACCGATATAGGCACGGTACACCTATATAAAAATCTTTATTTTTATGAAAATATTTTATAAAAATTCGTTTCGTTCTCATCTGAAGCTTTCCAATGTGATTAAAATTTCCAAAGCTCCTATAACGCTAGACACATCAAACGCACCCCAAATGTTTTTCAGAAAAGCAGGATTGTTATTTGCAGCAATTTATGGGTCACCCTGTATAATTAAGAACTTATGTTAATGAAAATATTTTTACCTTGTACTGAGCAAAAGCGTTCAGTTACATCACGTGAAAGGGAATGTCGGTCAATTGAAATTTTAGAATCGCTACTGTATGCAGCATATTTATAAAAGCTTTTATGCTGTTCTGTTTCGCAACTGCTGGTTATAAATATATACACCCAGGTAGTAAAATGCTTTAAATCCCTCAAATATTAATATTTTTGCATTTTTAATTATGCAAATAAATTTTGTAACAATTACGGAATCTAACCTTTTATACTGGGTGCGGTCTGTATAGTTATATTTAGAAAAAGGTTATCATTATTAATAAAAAATAAATAAAACGCAAAACATTTAACTTTGGTACGGCAAATATTGACCTAGATATTTAATTTTAAAATTTAGGACATTTCGCTTTCCTGAAGCGGTCTATTAAATAATCAATTAGAATATATCGAGGTTGATATTGTTTCACTTTTTCAACTTTAATGTCATTGTGGTATTCTTTTAATATTTAGTAGTGTGAGCCATTTTTTAATCTATAGCTTTCTTACAGATAATACGAAAGCATTTCAAACAATATGGTTCAGGATGTGTCAAAATTATAAACTTCATTAAAAGCTGTGTCCTTAACAGTCGTTATTTTCAAATCTCCGTGGAAGCATTCTGCAGAGTAATACGCATTACTTAAAGAATTAAAATCAGAAGACCTTCAGAACCGATATTTAGTTTTCTAGTTATCTGAAAATTTAAATATTTCACCCTTTCATTTGTGTACGACCCCTAAACATGATCTCAAACTGTAAAAGTTAATATCTCGGTCAAGTTTCGCCGTACCAGAATCAAAGCAACGCGTTTTTTAATTAATATTATTCTTCTATAATGCGATTACGCAATGAGCATTTTGGGTTTTATTTCGTTGTACCTTTCTTCATGAAAAATTACCGTGTTTTTTCTTAATGATATTTAAAATTCTTAAAGATATTCTTAAAGACAAGTTTTAAGAATACGCAAGAGAAATAAAATTGTCATAGAAAGGTGGGCTACAAAGGTGAAATTTGTTATTTAAATTCAAGAGTGAAAGATGGAATCTATATGCCAAAACTTCTCTATCTTTATAGTCCGTTTAAAGGTGGTCTCATATATACGACGACCATATATATTTCTCAAGATGCTTTAGAAGGAAATTCTAAAAATTTGCTTTTGTGTAGAACGAAATTAGTCGTGCGTCTAACGCATGCTTACACTCGTAGCCACTTCCTCTTAAAGTGCCTCTTTAAGGGATTCAAACATATGAAAACCCAGTCCGAAAAGTTGTGCTCAATATTTTTCCCACCAATCAATCGAGTTGCGGCTTTCACTGGGTTGTTTTCCTCTTTCTCCTCCACTTCATGCTTGCACATTTTGATTCTGGAGAGTAATCATGCACCCATGTTTCGTCACGGATGACGATTTTATGAAAAAAAATTTCTCCCTTCTTTTTCAAAACGAGTTTGATAAATTTATAAATGCGAACTCGAGCAACCTGTTGCTTTGGTATAGCTTTGATTATCATTCAGTGAGAGCGATGGGAATAAACTTGACTTGCAACAGGTTCACGGCCTTGCTAGTATTCATAGCACCAAATCTTCACTCTTAACCACAAAAATGATATCTTTTCAGAACTGGGCCTTCAGTCCGCGGTAAGTTTCGACTGATTTCATGTTTTCCCAGGGCTCACCAGCGGCCGAGCATTAAAGTCGCTAAACACTGGTAGTTCGATCCGATTTCGAGTCCAGGCGAACAGGCAGTGCGTGGGCGTTTTTATGGTTTACCCGTATGTAACGTTAATGCGTATACAAGCAAGGTTTCCTTAGAAAGTCATTCACGAAGGCATCCGTTTCAAAGCAGATACATTCGTGTGCTTTGCCGTAATGAAATGAACTAAATTTCGTTTTCAGAAGGAAAACTTTGTGTTGCTCGAAAAAGACGGGTATACTCTTTTCACTCATCGGGAAGGTTACTTAACAAAAAACACGGGACAAGCAGCCTGGTTTAGTTCCCTTATTCTAGACGACCCAACCTAACGATCTCAGCTGTCCAATTGTGTACAAATACTCTTCCTAACACCGTCATAAATGAAGGGGGAGTTCTTCATATTTAATCGCCCGACGCATGTGCTGAGTTTTTACGAAAAGTAATGGTTTTACTATCTCATTTTATCGTTAAGATTAAGAAAATGTACCTTCTTGTACGTATTAAAAATAAGGAAATGATTATCTTCTCATATTTTTCTAGCGCTGGTTTTGAGCTTTTGATAGAGATAGGTTTTTCAAAAGGAAAAAAAAGGACATTATGTATATGTGTGTGTGCGCGTGCGTGTAATAATTTAGAATGAGATTAAGAGGACATAAATTACTTTTTAATCATGACTGATGGTTGTAGACGATGCTGGAATACGGAATGCCTAATTGCGTAGTAGAAAGATAAAGCTCGCAGACAAGCGTAGCCGTTGATTCAATATACTATATTTCCGTACAAAGTAATTCTTTAGATACATATTCTAATTCACATATGATTATGAGGGCACTATGCACTCCACATTTTGGGAAGTTTACATCTTAAGACATAGAATGGATGATAAAGACAAATAAGCTGCAATGTGTAAACAGAATGCCAGCAAGATGGGAAAGATATGAGGCATTTAAAAGTGTGGGAGAATGTGAAAAGGTTTTGGTTTCAACTGAAATCTTATTCAGTGACAAAAAACGTATTGGGGAATAAATGGTACCGTACATAATTAAAATAGCACCTCGATTCCAACCACATAAAAAAAGGGAATATATCCAACAATTTTAACCAAATCTTACTTGGCTTTTAAATTACTGAATTTTGCCTTTTGTTTTGTAGACTTAAAGACGTAGCAGGAATATCATCCGCAAAGTATCCTTCTTAAAGAAAACAATATGTGACAAAACCTGAACGGAAATATGGCTTCTAAATATTCTTAGTAAAATACTGAGTAACAGATAATAAAAATGATAAATATGCTTATTAATTAACTTATTAATTCTCTACATACTAATTCTACGTATAATAATTAATTTATCAGTATCCATCTCCACATTTTCACCACTTCATTCAAAAAGAAGTAAAAGTTTTTTAGAGTAATATTTTTCAATATGATAAAACCTTTTATGATGGTGACCAGTATTTCTTAAGACTATTAATTAAGCAACTGTCTAGAACATCGACGACAGGTGTGTTCGTTAAAGGAAATCATTTCAAGAGAAGACTCATCTGATCTAGAAGCATGGGTAGCGATCTAAGGGAAGATTCAGTTCATTTTAATGCTAACGAGAGCATTTTAATCATATTTCACTTTCCTCATCGATTTTGTTTTTCGTCGATTTTCCTAGGCAGGTATTTTAAAGTAAGATTCTGATAAGCAATATAAGGAATTTGTGTGTAATAAAGTAACATAAAATGTGCACAGTAAAATAGAAAAGCATTTCTTTGTGGCTATGCTAATATAACTAATTGTTCAATATCACAAACTTCTTCAAAAATTTTATTGTAAATGCCACTTTAAAAGAAAACTGCAAATAATTTTTTCTCGAATATCGTTAAATAATAAATTTCAGATGGAAGTTTTTAAAGAAGGACGTTTCAATTATGTGAGATCAAATAGATTGTGTAAAAAGAGATTACTTTTATCTCTCCTACTTAGCTTGTGTTAACAAAAATCGTACACAAAAAATTCCTTGTAAAAAGGTGAGTTGGATACATAGAATTTTTATTCTTGCCAGTTATGCATAATTTTCTTCCAACAAGATAGAAACAAAGCAGGAAAGGAAAGATTTTAAATAACAATCAGAACTGGAACCAAGTTCGAGGGCGGTACATGATTAATGAAATTATCAAAGTCACTGCAATGTGATTGATTCAGCTTTGTACTAGTATTAATAATCTCACTGCTCTTATTCAATTTTATTATTAATTTTCTGAAAATTTTCCGAGAATAATTAGTTACCTGAAGAACTGTTACAATTATTTTTCATTTTATTTCCCTCTTTCATTCCCCCCCCCTTCGAATTCAACTCATGGCGCGTTGCCGAAAACAGAAATCTGAAAGCTGTTCTAGGTTGGCATTCTTTTGGCGAGAACTTGGCGATCTTTCGATATCCGGAAGAAGAGAGTAACCCTGACGTAAGCGCCAGTCGGTAGCGAAAAGCAAGGCAACGCGGTTGAGCGCTACGCGTGACTGTCGTATCTTGATCTTCGACCATGTGTTTCTGGACTTCCCCACTGATCGCCGGGTTTGCCGAGCTATGACTTAGAAACCTGATTTATTGACCGACTGTTTACTTACGATTTGTTAGTTCCTGTTAATTCTGCATTTAACAATGAGCTGTCACGTCGGCACTGCACTGTAAATTTTTGCAAATGCGTAAAACTGATAAATCTGTGCTTCAGATATATGCATATTCGAAATGTACACAATGCATACGACAGTAGCTCTTATACAACGTAGAGGAATCGATTTCTGAAACTTCTGATAATCTAAAAATTCAGATTGAAATGACATGCTTGCTATTTTGAATTTATTTACATGAAATTTTAAAATATATTCAATGAAAACTGATTGACGTTAAGGCGTGCTTTCTAAATTTATGGTTGTGCTAAGTACTGAAGTTAAATTAATATGCATTTTTACATTACAGGAATACATTAACGTTGGCATAAATTAGTACATCTAGTCAGATCCCTGAAATTAATTTTAGAATATTTTAGTATAATATTTATTACCTAACAGCTGTGTTAGTTTTATTTGCTCGACTCTACAAACGGAAGTATTTTATAGTAATAAGGATATTTCTCGATCCTAGTCAGAATAAAGTACTTAATAGGAAAAATGCATTTTGTTCCTATTTGAAATAATTGCTCAGCATTGATTTTAAAATTAAATGGTACAACTAGTCTGAAAGAAAAGCATTAAACTGTCTTCCTTCATAAGATACCGGTTAAACAACCGACATAATATCACATTCTGCAGCATTAAACTTCATAAACTATCTTAACTTTCGTTGACAGTCAACAACTTTTAATTGGCTTATAAGAATCGTTTCGGAATTCTAATGCAATACGCTAAGTGGAATTATAGTTAGCCTTCATCTTCGGAAAAATTCTGAGGACATAACAGTTTCATAAAAGGTTAGCAATATGTATAGGTACTTTCTTCTGTGGATCATTCCCTCGATTACGACTGCTTGCCTCCTCTTGCCAGACGATGCTAAACCGAAAGGCTTGGAGGAAAGGGCACTGGATTCGGAGGTAGTTCTTTCTGCTTATACGAGGGCAGTATACAGGAACGAAAATGACACAACTAGTTACAGCGCAAATTTTATTATCATTAATGTGTTAAAAGGCAAAGATCATGTACTGGAAGCGTATCAGCAGAGCAAGCCTTCTCAGCTTGAAAGAGAACTCAACATGAGGATTGTGAACGTTACAAATTTCGGAGATCCCACTAAATGCCAATCCCATGTAAGAGCAGGAGAGACTTATATTCTGTTCTTGGACATATTGGCAAATGGGCATTTATCAGCCAGGTATGATGGTGTTTATGGGCCAGCTGTGGTCTATTCAAAAGATAAAGAGCTGGCTCTCGAAGCTATTGGTAAGTCGATTTCAAATTTAAATTTACTTAAGAAAACACATAATAAGAGATTAGGATTGTGGTTAATATTTTTCAATTGTATTTATTTCACAACTGAAATTTACGTCAAGTGTTGAGAGAATTTTAATATTCGCAGAAGTTAGACTCTTAATGGTTTATTATAATCACTTACGTTTATTAAAATATATTTATATAATTTAGTTATTTGGAAAAGCTGTAACTGTTATGTTTATGGACAAATATCAACCATTATTCTGCAAGATGATCATAGAAAAACTATAAGACATTTCTCATAATATGTCTTAAAAATTTTCATTCTAGCTGACTGAAGACTAGAATAAAATTCATTTCACTCTCTCCGTCATTGTAAGTGATATTACTATTACATAATATCCTGTGCTTTTTCATTAGGGGGGGGACCTACTAATATTATATCTTTTTATGTTTTTGTTTGTCACCAATCCTTTTAAATCAGAAAAAGATGACGTTTTATTTATTGAAATGTGGTATTACTGAAAGGTTACGATAAACCAGTGTAAATGATATGGTATTTGGGATTATTTTTTCGTATTTGGACTCATATTTGTTAAATAATTCTAAAGAAAATTTTATTCATAGTAAGTGAATAAAGCACGCTTTTTTTTGATAAATTTCCAACTCGGTGAATCGGTGAAAAAGGGAATTGATAAGTAGAGAAGTGATTTGCTCCTTTGAATTAGCTGGTTAGGTTTTAATTGAATAACTTACGTGCTCCTCCAGCATAAATTTCATAGTCATAGTTTTTGTTCGTTTTTATAATCTTCAAATTCTTTACAAATTATTCGCGATAAATTTCGGCTGGTTTTAATATAGAATTTATGTTCATAAAAACGAGCTTTCAGTAGTTTGACTGTACTGAAACACAAAATTCAATTATTCTTTATCAAATAGTAATTTTATCAATTTCAAATTAATAGCATTATCTTCTTTTTTGGAGGAGGGGAGAATAAATTTTGTATTTCGGTACATTGTAAATCTTTAAATGAATGCTTCTAATCCACAAAATCTTGTTTTGCAGATGTATAACCAGCATTTTAAGAATAAAAATTACAGAAAATACTATAAATATGAATCCTAAAATCTCTGAAATTAAAACTTAACAGTGATTCCGCTTTAAAATTATTTTGTCGTATAATGCGTAGAAATAATTTTTTACTATACTTAGTAGTAAATATTTTATAAACTTTAAAATGTTTTGGAAAAAAAATAAGCTTATTTTACCTTTTGTTACGAAAAGAGCTTAAATCAATGTCAGTGTGGGTCCAGCTGGTTAGTTTTGACCTATATTCTGTAAGTTGCAAAACGGACCTTGACATTAGTATCTGCCGCAGAATATGTGGTTTTGTGAGCTGACTCATATTAAACGAAATAAAAGTTAGTAACCCTTTTAAGAGTCATCGAGAAAAACAACGCTGCTTACAAGTAAACTTGTTCTGTTAATTATAACAAGAGCTGATTTAGGCAAGAATTTACCGCCTATGCGCACTGGGCCTATAAATCGTTCTGTAATATTAAAAGTCTGCACTTTTTTTTTTAAAGCTAAGCTAACTTATACTAAATAATTCAAACCGCTGAACACTGGTAGTTCGAATCGAGTTCAAATCCCGTAGGATGTTCTAGCTACGTGGACGTTTTCATCGGTTTCTGCTTGTGTTCCCTTAGAAAATTCTCCAGGAAGTATCATTTCTTTAGGCATAAAATCTTCGTGTCCTTTAACTGAGTTCAACTAACCTAACCCAACTTACAAATGCAATATTAGAAACAGGAAATATTTTTTTAATTTGTAGTTTAATTTTTATGTTTTGCTGTAAAAATCAAACACCGGAGTATTACGTTTCACTTTCATAGGCAACTGATATCCTTTAACGAAGCGTTGCAATGTAAACCAGTGTGTCTGCAATACGCCGCTAGTCTCTGCAATTGTATTACCATTTGAGGTTTATGACAGCTCACCAAATAAGTACGTTTTAATTATCGTAGGCGTGATAATATAATTGATTATAAAGTAATAAGCAATTTAAATGCATTATTTTTTAGCTTTTCTCTGAATTTCAATTAATTGTCGTACCAACATCAGTAAGAATCCTTTAGGTTTTTCTCTTTATCTCCGTTTTCAGTAAGGAACAAATCTCTGTATAAAATGTGTAAGCTTACATTTTATACAATACACAATAAACGTAAACAGAAAAACGAAGCATACAAAAAAAAGTGAAATGCGTTTATTGTTTCAATTAAAGCTGTCAGATGCATTTAAAAAAATTCGTGATTTTCATTTACATATACATACACGTTTCGAGGGCATTTTCTGCTAACGCCACTTTGGTCTAAAATATTTAAAAATAGCATAACTTTAGAATTTCTGATAGACAGCCTCGCGCGCTGGAGGTAAAAATATTTTATTGCGTGCAATGTATTGCAATTGCTCGCTTTGAAATCACTGAGTTTCTTAATCAAAAATTCGCTAAAGTTTAAAAATATGAACTACATAATAAAACAAATTCAAGATTTGGGCTTCAAGATGCCCATATTCGGGTTGAGGACTACGTTATTCAAAATTTCATGTCTCTAGGTATCGTTGTTTTATCACAGTGCGAGAAACATGTATTCATTCATGCGGATTCTTTATTCTTAATTTCTTTAAATAGGCGGGGATAATATTTGGTGGCAGCAATTTGAAGAGTGATTACAGCCTTTTATAGTGAACTGACGCAAAATACCGTTTCGAGATTAATAGACCTTCTGGGCTAACGCCCTTTTGGGCTAAAAAATAAATATCAAGGATATCTGAAATAAGATCCATGATTGTAGACCAGTTATTTATAAAGATATTGAGCTTTAAATTGTGCTATATTTTTGGCCTATTTTGACATATAAAGATGCCTGAGTTGAAATGCAATTTTATTTAACCGCAAAGATTTGATTTTATAAGACGTCAAAGGTAGGTATTATTTTTCATTTAAGAAAGCTAGTGAAATATAGGCTTTTTCGTTGGTCTGTGCTTCACTGAAGTTCGTTTGGTAGAATTCGAATACTTCAATTTTTTATTACGTACCTTCATATGCAAATAAATATTTCTTATAATAAAAACGTTCGCTATCGATTAATTTACATATTCTATCTATGAAAAATAGACATTCTGCATTATTAAAGCTCAGAAGTATATGAGTGGATATATATAAAATCGCTGATCACTAGTAATTCTATCCTGATTCAAATCTTGGAACTATTATTCCTGTAATTCAAATACCGGGAGAAAATTAATGGGGTCAAGTTTTAAAAGTCGCCAAAATGGCTCTTTCAAAGTTTAATAACAAAGAGAGATTATCGGTACAGATGTCTCTGATGGAATTGCGACATTTTTATAGGATACTAGATGAATATATTTTTGTCTAACATGGAATGTTATACAGGGCGCGTCAGATAAATGCAAATGCATTCTGAACTGTAATAGAAAATTAATTTTCCAACCTACAAGATTAAATTTCTGGGAAAAGTAAGGTTATAGTCCAGTATAAAAAAAAGTATACTTTCAGACTAAACTGAACGTTCCAAATGGTGTTTAAAGTAATTGTTTAAAATGGTGGCCTTCAGCATCGACATTTCTGAGTAAGAGTCACAACTGATTCCGTACTTCGCACCAAAGTGCCCAGTGTAATTTTTGCGAACACCGCTTGAATCTCATCTCAAAGTGTGTCAAAGTTATGTAGTTTACAACAGTAAATCTCATCTTTTACTGTGTCCCATAAAAAATCGAGCAGGGTACGGTCTGGGAAGCGTGTAGGAAACTGGATTGGTTCTCTGCATCCTATCAAATGGCCGGTACATTTTGTTCCGGGTATGCTCACACATCCTTATGATAGTACGGAGGAGTGCTATTTTTGTTGGTAATAAAGCTTGGGATTACTGTACATTGCAGAATTGCAGGGGAAATGGAATCAGCAAGCATTGTTAGGTGCTTTTCTCCAATTACAGTACCTTCAAAACAGAAAGGCCCATTGAGTACCTTAGAACACAAACAACACCACACATTCACGCCACGCACACAACCACGCCTTTTCAACAGTAACGTGGGGATCCTCTTCAACCCAGTACACCTAACTATGCCTGTTCACAGCTCCATTAAGTTTAAATTTTGTACATCCGACCAAATAATGCTACGCATAAATTCCGGTTCACGTGTAAATATCTTCTGGACTCATTCACAAAAATGTACCCGACACCGTTCAAGATCTTACGCCTCTCGATTTTCTTTATGGGGCTCAGTAAAAAATGAGGTGCAATTTCGTCAACCACATAACCTTGACACGCTTTGTGATAAGATTCAAGCGGTGTGAGCAGAAATCCTCTTGGACACTTGGCTGCGAAGCATAGAATCAGTTGTGACTTGGAAATGTAGAAGCCCAGCATTTTCAACATTTACTTTAAACACCATTTACAACATTCAGTTTGACCAGAAAGAACATTTATTTTACAAATTTGACTATGTAACCTTTTCTATAAACTTAACCTTGTAGGTTGGAAAATCAATTTTCTACGACAATTCAAAGTGTGTATACATTTTTCTGACGCACCCTGGGTATTTTCTATGTGTTGAAAATGTAATAAAATGTGTAACGTATTTTTATAAAAATAGTTCGTATTTTTATAAAAATAGTTCATATTTTTGATTAGATGCATCATGAATTAAATACATTTTTATTTAAATCAATCAGATTAGAAAGTAAAAAAAATCTTAAAAACTACATCAGTTGCTTTTAAATAGCTTAGTATGCTAATCAAAAACGGGCAGATTTAATTTGAAAGATCTTGCATTTTGCCGAGTTGCAACAGACTCCAGCGAAAAGCGAATCAACATATTTACAGTGCACGATATTGAAAGAAAATCAGTGATCGTGTTTCAAGTCTAGTAACTGTTCTGGTTTAAAAATGTAAATCATCTATTTGAAATTGAAATCAATAAACGAACGATGTTATACCAGTTACCAAAAACATTTTTTATTAGGTGCAAGCAAATACTCATAAAAATTATCAACTGAATATGCGTTAAATATCTTTTTAAAACTTTTATCACTTAGTGTTATTATTAGAAAAAGTGAAATAAATTTAGCCTGCCAAAAGGCATCACTTTGGAATTGACTATGCGCGAGGGGGCATGCAAAAGAAATTTAAGATCTTATACTGCTTGAAACCGCAATACTTGCCAAGGGCTGTATATAGATTCTTTTTAGACCGTCAGTTTCTGAGACTAGGGCAATTATATCTGGGGATTTTATTTTGTCATGAGAGAATTTTATTTAGTTGAAACAAAAATTCAGTTTACTATTACTTTATTTTGCCATTTCGGTGTTATAATTTATCTAGAACTAACTAAGCCGTCATCAGTATGGCGGCATACGACATACACCAACAATAACCACAATCAAATCTCTGTAAATGGTAAATAAAACCATTTGTTGTTAGAGAGCGCTACTTTTATTTTTTAGCTTCAGTATTTACCAAGCGATGGCGAAATTACTGCTCTGCTGGTTCCGAGACCCGAACTCTGGACATTTTCGCCACGACAACTCAAAAGATTAAACGAAAAATGCACATCGGCCTAAAACGTTGAGAAGGCTGTGTCTTTTGCTTTTCGAAAGACGTTGCCTCAGAGTTCAAACGCAATGCCTTCATTTGATATGCAAGATACACTCACTTCCAAAAGTTAAGCACGTAGAGGAAAATGCTAATTTTCGGAAGCCAATCAGAATTGAAGAGGATACAATTCGCTGCAGAGGTAGATGGAACAATGGCAATATGTTAGGTAACAGCCAGTCGCGCTTTCATGTCAAGAAATATGCAAAAAAGGCAGTCTTATAATTATTATTATAGATATATTGCTATTATAAGAAGCCAGCTTTATGAAGGGTTACAGAAGTTGATTGTAAGTGCTGATAGAAGGTGTTTAAAACTTTCGTACAATTTGTTTTCAAGACATACGTGTTTCTATGACTTCCAGAAGACGAATGGAAGATTCTGAGCTCTGGCGTGCTGTGGGGCGCATTGAAGCAAAACAGTCGATCGCAGATGTTGCTCTTTTCTTCGACGTTCATCATTCTGTAATTTCACATTTATGGAAACAATTCCAAACCACATAGACAGTTGTCCGAAGGCCCGTAACTGGTCGCCCAAGGGTTACAACCCCCGCGGAAGTTTGATATATTGCTATTGTAGCCAAGCGGAATCGCAGAGCGACCTCCACACGTGTGACTTACATCGTCCATTGGTAAGGCGATATCTGCAGCTACTGTACGCCGAAGATTACATATGAGTGGAATGTACGTCCGGGTTCCTCGAGTTTGTGTTCCTCTATCCGTCCAATCAAGAAGGACTCGATTACAGTGGTGCCGGGATGATGTTAATTGGAATGTGTCTGACTGGGGCAATGTCATGTTTACTGATGAGCCAGGATTTGCTCTGGAGCCAGATGACAAGCGTATAAGGATATGGCGTGAACAACGAACACGCCATCAGTCCCAAAACATCACCGAACATCACGCATTCCTAGGCGGAAGCATTATGGTGTGGGCAGGAATTTCATTAGGATATCGCACCGATCTGCACATCTTTAAACGGGGTTCTTTGACGGCTGTCCGGTATCGACATGAAGTCCTAGAACCCATTGTGAGCTTGTACGCTGCAGCAGTTGGCCCTACTTTTGCTTTAATAGACGATAACTCACGTCCCCATAGAGCTGACATCGTCGATGACTTCCCGGAGCGTGAAGGGATTGTGCGTATGGAGTGGCCAGCATATTCGCCCACCTTAATCCTGTTGAAAATCTTTGGGATGCTCTCAGCTGTGCTGTATCTTCACGCTTCCCACCTCCAGCCACTCTTATTGAGCTGGAAACTGCTCTACAAGAAGAATGGCGATTCGTTAATTCTGCGGTGGTTGACCACCTAATTGAAAGCATGGTCATGAGGTGTAAACTTTCTATAGAGATGAGGGGAGAATCACATACCCTGTTAATGTCCTTTTTTCATTTTATGCTGTTTATTTTCACTTTATACATAATTTTGTTTTAGTCTCCAGTATGTCATTATCTGATAACTTACAAAAATTTAACATTGTTTTCATTTCTGTATATAATTATTGATTTTGTTCTATGCATAAATATAAATGCTACTTACCTGCTGAATTTTGTGTCAATCAATTCAGTATTTGTTGATTTTTTTGCATTTTACATCTTCGCGCTTAACGTTTGGAAGTGAGTGTATTTACTAGACAGTTATGGAGTGAGCTTTTGGAATCTGTGGGCGGTTTTAGGCACGCTTTGTTGGAACGTGTTTTGCCATTCGATTGCGCAGCTGAACTTGAGCGTCTAATCGAAGCTCTTGTAATTCAGTTGAATTTTTGTCTGCTATTAATGGTAATACAGCACACTGGACGACAACCAGTCACTTTTTGTGGTTACTAGTATAGTTGCGGTGGAAGTGTTTTGCTCCCGTGCGAAGTGGTACCGATTTGTTAACGGTGACATTTTGCTGATGGATATCCATTTCTGCTCAACTCTGGACCTTTCAGCCATGGAATAGCGACTCAAACGTATATGCCAAAAAGGCACTTCGGACTCAGAGATAATCGTTTCTTTAAAGGTGAACGAATTGGCCTCAAAGGTATTTAAGTAATTTAAGTGAATATGCATGATATGTTTATACGTCAACATTAGCGGATAACCGTAGTCCAATAAATATAAGTTTATGTAAAAGGAAGCATACACGTTTTAGATGTCAGTCAAAATTCGGAATATGTTTTCAAATGAAATGATAGTAATCTATTTAGTATATAAAGAAGAAAGTCTGTTGGTTTGTCCTCTAATAACTCAGTAACTACTTTAGCTATCGTCGCCAAACTTTCTACAATTCTTTGCTGAGTCTTGGAAAAGGTTGACGTCCACTTTTTTCCAAAAAATTAGCTAAAATCAGAGATATTAATTAAAAGCTCGGAAAAACGATAATTTTCGGTATGTATGCGGATTTTCTAATTATCCGAATGGGGCTCGATACAAGTATATCCGGGAAGACCTACTTAATTGTATAGCATTATTTGTTTTATAAATTTAATTTAACATTCGTTCGGTGTCTTAAAAAAGGGTTGATGCAAAATTATATTTTTAATACTAAAAAACTTTGAAAGAAATCTAACGCTATTGATCTATTGATGTAAATTAAAAACCAATTCACAGTTGCGTCTCAGATCCCTAGTAACACTAAGAATAATTATTTGCGGATAAAATGTTTGCTACGTTTATCGTGCCAGCTATGCAAGAATGGCAGAAGTGTCGCCATCGTAATTCCCTAGGATATTTTCTAATGAGTTATATTCTCGAATTTAAAGATTTGAAATTTAAAACTTGTTAATTTCGGATCTTCATTTAAAAATATAAGGAATAATTTTCTGGTAAAAATTCTTATATGGTGACACTTTTTTCCCAACCCAACGGGCGTTAGCCCCGAAGAGCTATTAATTTCGGTTTAACATTTTGCGTTGGTTCAATTATAAATGTCAGTTCATTTTTCAAATTGTTGCCACCAAATATTAGAGTCCTGTATTATATTTAAAGAAATTAAATAATGAAGAATTTCCATAAATATATGTGTTACTTTTCGCATTGTGATAAAACAACTGTACCTAGAGTCATCAAATTTTGAATAGAATAACTCTTCATCGAATATGGGCATCTGGAATTTGGAATTTGTTTTATTATCGATTTTAAATTTTGTAACACTTTAACGAATTTTTCCTTAGGAAACTCAAGGATTTCAAAGCGAGCAATGGCTTTGAAATCGGACGGAAAAAGAAAACATTTTTATCTCCAGCGCGCGAAACTGTGTATCGGAAATTCTGAAGGTATGCTCATTTTAAAATTATTTTCCGATATTTCTGTTGAATTAAAGTTTATGGTTCAATTGCAAATAATATGATATTTAATAAATAAAGGTAACACACGAAACGTTAAAAAAGTCTCTTTGGGCGTAATGTAAAATCTGAAAATTTTCAGATTTTTCTTTGGGGGGGGGTGATTTTGATTTTATGATTCATATCGAAATGTAAATATTTGATGCATAAAGTTTAGTATTTATATGTCCAATCGAATTAATGCATTTATTTTGTAATTTGAATTATCACAGACTAATTGCCGATCATTCAGCTGAATTCTGTATTTGGGATATTTAATAAATAGCTTAGAAAAACTTAATCCAGGATTTCCAAAATGGTAAATTTTCATGTTATGATTTTTTTGCTTTTTAAACCTTTCGAAAAAATATTTATTATTTTCAGTAGGCGGATTTCGTAACCAAGCAAAATAAAAAGTACTGTCTCGCGCGGGATAAATATGTTGCATACCTCGTGCAGACAGAATCCATTGAAATAAATGCAGAGCTCCATTTGGTACTCAGTATTTGAGAGTCCATACATTTTCAGAATACTCAGAACTGTCGCAAGCATGTACACAACAATTCTTCAGTTTTACGAACAACGTCGCCATCTTCGATTGCCTTTTTTTTTTTTTTTGTTATATTCTGAGTTTCAACGTTTTTTATAGATAAATTAAGATATTCTTGTTTGAAGTTTTGTTATAAAATATGCGTTTGTAGGATTTTCTTGCTATGGCAAATGCGCTATTCGTGGTTCTGCCGAAATTCGTATTTTTCAACAAAATTTCTAAAACGAACAATTCTTTTAAATTTATGCTTAAAGAGACTTAGTTTCAAAATTTCATTCAGGATAACAGAAATTCAATTTTAAGCATATTTATTGATTTATTTATGGGTTAAATACCTAATTAAATAATAAAATATATATGTAAGAATGTATGCACGTAATAAATATTTTTTTTGCAATAATCAGACATCATTATTTTTCTTCGCTAAAAGGGGCCAAACCGTGCCGAAGGGCTTGCGCTAATACCTAAGTACTCCATATTAGAATAATTTTCTTTTTCCCTCATTAAATAAATCTCCACCCGACGTTAATTTACCGTAAAATAATGCCATAATAATTTATATTTTCTTTACCATAATATGCGTTATTTTTTCCTGTTATCTATTCGTCATTTAGCGTCTATCTGGATTTGGCATTTTGAAAGCTCGTTTTAAATAGAAAATTTTATGTACTATGTTTTATTTTTAGAGAACTAATTCTTAAACTAGTCGATAACCGTAATTACTTACTTTGAAGTGCATCACGTATATAACTGAGATTAAGTAATTTTTGTAATTTTTTTCTTTTTTAATCTTACGATTTTTATATTTTTTAATTTTTTAAGTTTTCTTTTACTTTTTGAACTTTTGAGAGTAATACTTTGGAAATGTTACGCTATAATCTGAAGTTTACAGAATGGAATATTTTATTATTTATTTACTCTTCCTTTTTAATTTTTTAGATTTGTTTGCGACATTCTATTGTTGCGTTTTATTCAACGCGATATTTTCAAATTTGCTTAAGCTAATTTTTGCACTACCATTTTAGAACTACTCCCAAATTTCTTTTATCATACTAAATAAGCAGGGTAATAAAAGCGAGATCTTACTATATTGTGAATAGTAGTTTAAGATATGACTTCTCTGATTAATAATTTCCTTTTCTGTTATTCATTGAATTAGCTCACCACCAGGGCCCAAGTGGTTAAGAACGATGAGCACCAGTAGTAAGACCCGGGTATGAACCCGAACGAACAAGCTGGATGCATGAAGTGTTTCCGTAGATTTTCCCATCCGTAATATGGATATAAGCCACTTTCTCTTTGTAAATCCTCGCTGAAGGATCACTCTGATTAGGCAGGTAGCTCTCGTATGCTTTTAAAACGGAGTTCAAACAATTTATTGACTTCTCAGTTCCCAAGAAAACTTGCAGATTCTCGAGAAAATTTTTATTGAATTGAGTTCCATCTTTCTTTCCTTTTTAGCTAATACATCATTTGTTTTGAACGAAATTTTACCACCACATTGCTAATAAATAAATAAATAGTCAAATACACCAATTGTAGGAATTACTAGGCTTTTGAGAGTGACAAACGTGAAAAATCAACTGCATACTCGCGGGGATTAGAACTGCATAAATTCTGATTAGTAACTGGGCGTGTTAACCGCATATAGCAAAAGAAAAAAAACATACAGGAAAATGCAATAACTCGTTAAATAATATACACATAACTAAAATATTTATCTAACTGTGAGCTTACAAAGTAATAACTAAAACATTGGGTTTTGTTGCATACACTTTAACAAATATTGTTTAACGGTCTCGTAAATTGGTTGTTGTTATTCCTAATTTAGCAATATTTTTAATTCCCCAGCAATTACAGGATAGAGTCTAATTTAATAAAATAGCATTAAGTGAAAGAAAATTATTATTCTTTTTGCCCGAAGTTTCCTTCTGCGCTAACATGATATTCTTCTTCTTCTTCTTCTTCTTTTTTTTTTTTTTTTTTTTTTTTTTTTTTTTTTTTTTTTTTTT
>KK113712.1:213758-224078 GCA_000611955.2 Stegodyphus mimosarum
TTTTTTTTTTTTTGTTCTTTTTTGTTTTTCTTATCTTATTTTTCGTATTTTGGAGTCTGTAGTTGTCCAATGGCTAAATTGCAAAATGCTAATAATTCGTCTTGATCTTAGTTCCGAATACCTAAAGAATTGCATTGTTTGGAGTAAAGATCGTAAGGCCATCTACCTACAAGAAGGGACATGTTATAAAATATTGCCTCATGTAGGGCAAATAGCGGAACTGAAACGCAGCCCGTTCATCTGTATTTAGCCCCTGCAGGATTACCAATGTTTAGCGAAATTACCGCTCGGCTAAATGTTTTTGCATTTGGAGAAAAAAAAATGTGCACATTTTTTTGAAACTGTTACCACTACATCATCAGCATCACAAAAGTATCTCCTTTTCTCTTATGCTTTGTTAAACACATGACTTATGTTAAAGAGATTAAAGAGTAAACTGTTTAGGGTAAGGGTTATGTTACTTTGTTACATATACTGTGGTTTAATCTCTGAATCAAGTCTTTATCGTACTTTTATTTACAACTTTAATTCAACAAGATGAATTTTTATATGACAGCAGCGAACACGGTTTTATAAGCTTAGATTAGTTTGCCTTCACCTACAACAATATAAATATAGTAGCAATATAAATTTCACACACGTGTGATATAAATTGCGCCTATGTGCATAGCAGACGTGTGTGTGCAGCTGACCAATGAGTGACTGACTGAAAAAAAGTATCTATCAGAAGCACCAACTCAGTAGGAAAAAAATACCAGAAACGCCCCAGGTTGTCGGCTAGCAAATCTCTCTCACCTTACACTACTCTCGTGGCCTCTAATGTAGTGATAAAGATAAAAACTACAACATATTTGATTCTATCTCTTTTCAGATCAATAGCACACACATATATAAAACTCAGTCTATATCCCTGTATCTTTAAAATTATAAGCATGCTCTCACACCCGGAGGTGGTCACTATGCGAAATTTCAATGTGTGATTATCGAAATATACACTATTGCTGCTCCCGTTAGGCGGAGTTCAGTTTTTCAGTGCAAATAGATTCTAAAGAAACATGGTTGTTCTGATTGTGATTGTTGTTCTAGGAACCACTGAATAATAATCATGACTGGAAGTTGTTGCGTTGGAGATAACCGGAAATGATGGAAATATTGGTGGCGTCTTACTCTCGGATAATGTGTCTGCCATACGAAAAATGTTAATCGATGTGCATCTACCAAATGGTACAGATGGAGCTTAACATTGGATCCGCCTTTATACATAACATTTTTCATGAAGAATAGTGGTGAAGAGGCAACGTGCTATTAAAAAAGTCATGTAAGCTATTTTCTTCAGAAGTACAGGATTGGTCAAAGCTATCAAGCTGGAAGCACAGAAGATAGTTACTAACCGGTAAATCACTACATGTCTTCCAAAAATTCTTCAAGAAGTGAATGTTAGAGGACTTCATCATGACAATGCATCTTCTCATTCAGCAAGATTGACAGTTGAGTTTCTTGAACGAAAATACATCAAAGTGATAGATAATCCACCTATTCATCCGATCTAGTTATGTGAGACTTTTGGTTATTTTTTAATCTAGAAAAGAACTTGCGTGGACGTCGTTTTCATTCCCCGAAGGTGAGATTGACGAGGCTGTAAATGCACTTTTTTATCGATTCCAAGAAGTGAATGGGTTGAGGCAACTGATCTTCGGAAAATTCGCCTATAGAAGTGCACTGATGCTGGAGGAGACTACGTTGAGTACTCGTAAGTATAACTTTGAAAACCTGTGTGTATCTCAAAAATTTCAGAGTGACCCTCGTATTGCTGAATAAAACCATAGCATTACAAATGTTAAAAAAAGACAAGCAGAAGACAAGAAATTTTGTTTTAATTTTTGCAGCTATTTTTATGTCATGTTATGTTGCTAAATTACGGCCTATTCCCAACTACGTGACAAGCAAATCATTGCTTAGTTCTTTAATGTGTTGTGCCCCAACCAACAACCATTTAATTTATTTTTCAAAGGAAAATAGTAAGTTGCTTGTAACAAGCTAAATGATTAAAAACAAAGTGGTTATATTTTAATAATATTATTAATATTTCCCCTTTTAATTTAAATGATAAAAGATTTATTCTTCTCTATTTTAAGGCTAGTCTATGCATTTCTGTGTAGTCACAAATTCATATTTTTGAATGTTTGTTTATAGTTAATACTTCATAATTTTTTGACATCGAAAGCTTTAAATGCAGAGTTTGAAAAAAATAAGGGTGAAGAAAAAACTTAAGTAAAGGTTAGAAGGCAAGTAATGCAATTTTCTTTAGAGCGTTGAGCCTACTACAAACTTACCTCACTCAGTGGAAGAAAGTAATCTTCATTTTTTTCTTCTTATTTAAGAATTCTGTGTTTTTTTTTCGGTTATTTAGTTCACTTGCGTATTAAAGTCTCATCATCGATTAAATTATATCTCGCGGTTCTATCGATATCAGGGTACATGAATTGTGTGATATGGAAATTTTCTTTTGAAGTCAAATTCAAAATTTATATAATTTTTAAAGATATTCAACATGTATGAATATAGCAGCTATTCTTTCTAATTAATTCACATATGGAATATGAACCACTGAGAATCGATATATTAATACATAAGTGTAAAGTATTAAACACTTGCATATTACATTCATTTGATTGACTTGGACTTTGTACATAGTATTCGGGGAAAAGTGGCTCTAGTCTGTATTTACTTAAACATTTATTCTAAACATGGTCGTCTAATAACAAAGTTTCTTGAATAAATCGAAGAATGTTATGAGAACAGTTTCATTTCTGTGGTTTAGGCGGGTCAACCACAAGGGTTTCAAAACAGATCTTAATCCTGATATAATATTCGTAATTTCGATGACTTACAAACGAAACGTTCTGTATTTTACGGGAAAAATTCGAAAAGGAACATTTACAAGCATTTTCAAAATACGTGTTACAAATTTAATAACGAATGCTGCTGTTCTTGAAATGGAGCCATAATCGTCAAAACAAGTGACATTTGTTTTGCACTTGATTTTTTACTTTTATTCTCATAAGTATTCAATTACTTTGTTAGTCGACTTAGAAAAATGGTTTAAGTCCGTAAGTCCATGTCGAATATTTCCATGGATTTTGACGTAAGGCTATAGAAAATGATTTAGGTAGTGATAGGTTAGGTTATTTAAATATGGCAAATCGCACAATGGCTATCTACTTAAGGGGAGCAATGGCTTTGTGGAGGACTTTCTAAGAGGAAATGGATAGTATTCACGCTGTACATAGGAAAAACCACGAAAGCGAACCATACAACTAGTCCATTCGCTTGGGTTCAAACCTAGGTCGAAATACCAGCATTCAGTGGTCGTAGCTACTCGACCCCTTATGGGTGTATAAATGCGACAATTATTCCTTTACTAACATTTAGTTTAAGTTAAATTCTAGAACTACTACTCCGTAAAAAAACAGGGTTTTTGAAAGAGCGAAGGACTTAATGCGTCAGTTTTCGTTAGAAATTATTCTATCGCAGTTTGGATAAGGCTTCGGAGTATTTGATTTGATGAATTAATTTTACATCCTTAATTGAGCTTGTACGTTATTTTGCAGATATCTATTAAATTACATAAAAACCGTACGTGCTCCATTTATTAGATAGCAGGTTACTTTCGAATTTTTTATCACCTGCTAACAGAAAAAATGAAATCTCCTTCGCTCATGTGTTTGTGTAGAAAAAAATATATCTGAAACATAACCACGTCCACTTTATTTAGAAACAAGCTCGTTTTCTTATATTCAAATACAAGTGGTAGGAAAAACAGATTTCTCCCCCCCCCGGGTGGATATGATTCAGTAGGAAATCATCATTTTTTTTCCTCTGATTTTCCTTTACTTGAGGCATGAAAAATAGAGTTTTTCAATGTTAAGAAAAAAGGAGGAAAATCCTCTATCTTTGCAGGCATTTTCGTGAAACTCACATCGTGCTACTGTCTATACATTTTGAATTACTGAATTTTTACTTTTGCTGTTACTTTTGAATCAACCGTATATTTCGAAATACTACATTATTTTATTATTTTTTCTGAAAAACTTTTTAACTTTTGCTGTTACTTTTAAATTAGCCTGTATATTAGGAAAATGCATGCTACTTTATTATTCGCTCTGAAAACTATTTAAATTAATTTCTTTAAAATCGAAGTACGTAAGCGCTTCCTAAAATCACCACCAACAGTTACAGATGATTTGGGGCTTCTGTGAAGGTGATAGTTCAGGAGAAATAATGTTCACTACGTTATTTATGTTTTTAGAAATGCTAGTCGATTTCAGAAGTGATTGCCACGAGCGATCTCACTGTGTTATTCAGTATATCAGAATTTATGATGTTGCTCATGTTTTGGTTTCCGAGTCGGATTAAAATATTGCTTCGCGAATATTGTTTTTGTTGGATAAAATACAATGCCTACATCTTGATACTGTGTTTCTCCTAAACAAGAATAGAATACTGGTCTTATTTGTTTTCATTTATCTATACACAGAGCACAACTCTCTTTTTTGCACAAATTATATTTGTCTTTCTTGTGGTGGAGGATTTACTGCATTACTAACTGTTGTCAGGAACAATTTATTGTAGCATTTATGTCACCGATAACTTAGATTAGCTTTCTACCTGGGAACTGGGAACAAAGAAATCGGAGGATTATTTTATTGATGACATTCTGAATAGATTCTCTTTCTTTTGATACAAAAAGACGTGACTTCATCAGAGATTTTTTGTATTCAAAGTTTTGGTGAGGCTTTTATCAAACATAATTTTGCAATATTTATTGGCGCAGATGATGTTAAATGTGTTCTGGTATAGTTGATGTAGTAATAGTTTAAGATTTTGAGATACACTTATTTGTAACACTTAAAAATCATTTTCAATTAACTTCTGCTTACTTCAGCAATTACTCCAACTTTGGATGAAATTCTTCACTTTACTATATACACATAAATAGCGTGGAGAAACTGTAGTCTTCGATACACTTAGAAAGACTTAGTAACAGATGTAACAGCTTATTGAAAACCATCAGTTTTCCCTCTTTTGAATTTTGATATATGTCTCTCAACTGTGGACTTTAATTCTTAAAATTTGTAATCAGTACATCCCATACTGAATTGCTGGAGAATTCGGATATCGTATTCTTTGTTGTTGGTAAATTTTTAAATCATTCGTGATCCCCAAACGGTATTGTGTATGGTGTTTTCGCAAAATGTGTGGACTGTTTATTCGCAAGTATTTCAGTTTTATCGTCCAACTCCTGTATGCACATTGTTCAAGATTGCAATTGCAACACTCAGAGGATAAAATCGCACTATTTTTGCATAACTTTGCGCTTGCGATCGTAGTAAATCGTATTCTAATTTCCATAACCTTGCGTGTGCGATCGTAGCTGAGACAGGTATTGTCGAAATATAATAAAAGAGTAATATCTTAAAAGATAAATAAATATAAATACATAAACTAATAAATAAAAAATATATAAAGCAGACATTTAACATACATGAGAGTTGAGTTATATCAGTTTTAAAATATTTCAGTTTTTTTCTGCTTTGCTTTCTTTATTTATTTAAAAATAAACATCCAGATTTTGGAAAATGTGAATGCATCTCGCATCGTAACTTAATTTTATCTTTAAACTGAAGTGAAAACCTGCAATAAAAAACGGAGAATCTCAGTTAACTCCTTATTACCATTCTGTGTATATCAAAGAAGTAAAGATTATGTATTTATTGAGGTAAAATTATTTAAATTTCATCGGCCTTTGAACTGAATAATGAACCTTCTGAGGTAACAGAGTAGGATTTAAAGTGATTTAAGTAATAATACATACTCTCTGTGAAATCCAAGTCTTTGAAATATGCGCTGCTGTACAAATGGCATTTAAATTCAAGCTTTTCAATCTCAACTCATTAATGGTAATTATCATTTTATATCAAGAGAAAGTGCCCGGATATTTGCTTTACTGCTTGAACCAAAACACACTACTGCACGCAGTCATTGATTCTCGTTGACCTCGTTGGTAAAACCATTAACGATGTGTTTAGCTTTCTGCTGGTGCAGAATAATATTGACGTAGAATGCAGACATTGAAGCAAAAGAGAAAATGGTTTTAATGCAAATTTCCATGTTTATAATGTTTGCTTATTTCTAATGGTCATATTCTGAGAAAATGTAAAATGAGAGTGATACTATCTTTCTAATGGGAATTCTAAACTGTTAGCAACACGAACTGAATAGTCACGCATGTGAAACAAGATATTTTCGAATTCAGTTTCTTTTTAACCTTAAGGCGACCAAAATTTGAATATTTTCTTTCGATTGTTTCGAAATGGCAACATAAAAAAGTTTGAAAGGTTCTTCAGATTTCAGCTGTCCCCTAAAAGGGTTTGTTTATTTTTTTTGGGCTCTCACCTGACCTTGCAATCTACACAATAAGTTTTATCTTGCACTCACTTCTTCTAACCCCCATTTTTTTTTATTTTTAGCTTTATCCGTAAACATCATTTTCTACGCCATATACATTTCAACAGCGAAATCACAAAAATTTTAAAAGCGGAATAGCAGCTTAAGTTCAAAATTCCCACTGCCGTATTAAGTGTTGGTTCACACTTTTCTATGTCTTTTCTCAGTTCATTATATCAGTCATTAATTTTTTATTAAGAAGGTTTTCAAAATTCTTTTCTTATTGCTAACGTTTTGCGTGTTTATTAAATTTCACGTTCTCTGCGCTTACACCACGTAAAATTCAATTCAACAACAAAATCACAAAGTATTTAAAAACAGCATATCTAGACTGTCTGTCGCACTGGAGATATTTTATTCCGCACAGTGTTGCCTTTGCTGGCTTTGAAATCGTTTTGAGTTTGTTAATCAAAAATTGAAAGTTTGCAGAATTTGAAATAAATAATAGAAAATACATAACGTCATTCTATGAAAATATTGAATACTTTCAATTAGATAGATCATGAATTAAGTGCATTTTTATTATTTAGATCATTCCAATTCAGAAGCAAGAAACGGATGTTCTTAAGAACTGCATCTCTTGCTTTAGAATAGCTTAGTTTGTTAATCCACAACAGACATATTCCGTTTAAAAGATAACACTTTACATTTTGCCTAATGGAAGCGGAATCAAATGAAAAGCGAAGGACGCGTTTATAGTAATCCAATGCAAAATCCCCTAATAGCCCCTTTAGCCAGACTAATAGCCCCTTTTGGGCTATAATTATGTGTTATTAACGTATTGTATTGTAAAAAAATATGGTTTTGTTAAAATCGCAAATAATTAGTCATGATTTGAGTAGCAAAAACAGCGGCTTTCTGAAGTTAATAAATTTACATTCCGGTTTAAATGCAAAGCTTAGTCCAGCGGTCAAGACCACTGGACAAATAGTAGGACTTTTTTCGAGGGGGGTTGACACATATTATTGTGTGCATCAGCTTCACTCGTAGCTAAAAAAAAGTAAATGTGCTATTAAATGATGAATAATAATTTTTATTTAAATGTAATTTTTTTTTACTGTTTCGAACTTCGAACATTGGGAGGTAAACGGAGCTTGCAACTGAATTACACGATATGTATATAAAGTTTGAATATATTTTACAAAGTTATTATATTTGTGACTATTACACTTCAAGATCATTATGGATGTGATTAACTTTCTCTTTTTGTTATTTATATACATGCAGGGGTGTACAAGCCTTTCCTAATCATGCGTCGGGGCAAAAGTACTTATTCTTTAAGGATTTCCCGCGCCTGTTTTTTAAGTGGCATCAATCTGAGCAGAGCAGTTCATCATCGATGCTGAGTTGTCTGTGTTGCTCCTTGTAGCGTGATAGGTGCAAAAGGAACAAAGAGTGTACGTGAAATTTTGATTTTTATTGAGGAGAGTAATGAAGAAACTCTCTTTATCCAACAACTCTTCTTGAAGTAAAACAACATTGTGTTTATGGCTGAAGGGCGTTCAGTGTGAGTCAAACAAGAAAGAAATATCTGAAAGCGTTTAGATTTCAGCGGTCGTCCAAAGGTTTTTTTCATATTCTCGAGAAATTCTACCAATCTGCTGTTGCACTCACTGCTGCTAAACCGTTTCTTTTTGTCTTCGTAGTTTTATTGTTAAGCTTCATTTTCTTTGCACTTATATAAAATTCAAGAGCAAAATTTCGTAAATTTTAACAGCAGCATGTGTTTAGATTTCTCGATACAGTGATTAAGTATTGGCATACATTTTTCTATTATTTCTAGTCTTGTCTCAGTTCAGTGTTGAAGATTCTTAGTAAGATGGCTTGTAAAGCATATTTTTGTCCTTTTACTATTTACGTTTTGTATACTAAATATATTAATTGAATATCATGTTCTTCGCAGAAAACCACGTAATATTCAATTCCACAGCAAAGTCACAAAGTATTTAAAAACAGCATATATTTAGAACTTTCAATAGTCAGTCTTGCATTGGCAATAAAAATATTTCATTCCGTATAGCATTACCACTGCTTGCTTTCAAATCGTTGCTGGTTTTTCATATAAAGGCAAATTAAAAATAAAGAGAACGGAGATAAATATTAAGATCAACTCTACATATTATCAAAAACACATTTCATACGCAAGTTTCAAATATGACATAATTAACTTTCAAATAAGAAATAACTAAAATTTTCTGCTTTACGCACAATGTGTCAATCAGTAGAACTGCATGAAGACACAGCAAGGAACGACACGTCAAAAGCTAATGTAGATTAAGTGCAACAAGAAACGGGTATCAAGGCCATACTCTTCACTCATATCCCTATTAAATCTCTTTATCTATCACCGATATACGCTCATTGCCATAAAAATTTGCGCATCAAGAAATAATTGTGGGATCGTAACGAAACTTGTCATGAAGGTACATGTCGGGCAAATATGCAAACGATTAAAAATGCAGCGTGATTGCGCATTGCGTAATGCCACTAGAGGGCGTTGAACTTCGTGCTTCTTGAAATATAAAACAGGTAAGCAGAGCTTGTTTGAGTGTACTTAGTCTTTTGCTAAGGAAACGCTGAGGTAGACATGCCGTTATGCCACCATCGAAGCTAATATCAGCAGCTTTCAGAGTCCGAGAGGGGAAGAATCATCGGGATGATGGAAGCTGGGTGGTCAGCTCGGCGAGTAACTCGTCAGGTAGGCCGATCTAATTTTACTGTGAGGAGGTGTTGTAACCACTGGACTGAAGAGATGTCATTTACATGCCAACCAAGCTCAGGACGTCTTCGATAGACCAGACATCGAGAAGACCGTCACATGATACGACACGCACGCGTAGAGCCAACTGCCTCACTGGCGTCTATTCAGACACAGCCAGCAGCTTCATTACGTGCCCCTGTGCTTCCCGAACCATCGTAAGGCGCCTGGTTGAAGGGCATCTGGCATCGCGCCGCCCATTACGTGGGCTGCCAATGACACCCACCCACCGACACCTCCGTTTGGAGTGGTATCGCGCACGACAGGATTGGACTTTAACAGAATGGAACCAGGTTATCTTCAGCGACGAATTTAGATTCAATTTGACCAGTGATGACAATCGTGTTCATGTGCGGAGGCCCCGTGGTAAACGTCTCAATCCTACCTTCGCTTTACAGCGACACACCGTTCCCACAGTTGGTGTGATGGTATGGGGTGCCATTGCTTACGATACGCGGTCACCCCTAATATTGATCCATGACACAATGACAGACCAGCGGTACGTTCATGACATCCTTCAGTCACATGTGTTGCCACTCATGGGAGAGCTCTCAGGAGCCTCTTTTCAACAAGACAATGCTCGGCCACACATAGCACGGATCTCACAAGATTGTCTCCGCCACATTAACACCCTTACCGGGCCTGCTCGATCCCCAGATTTTAAGCATGCGAGCCTATCTGGCCGAAATAGAGGCGCGTTTACAGCAACTGTGGAACAAGATGTCTCAGGACATCACACGGAACTTGTATGCGTCAATGCCCGCTCGTATCGCATCTTGCATTCGCACTAGAGGTGGTCCAACAGAGTACTAAAATTTCCGTTCCCGTGTACATTTTTCTTCATTAAATGATCCTTTTGTCTTTAATTTTCTAATCACTTACGTATATCAAAGTGTATTTACATATGCAAAATTTCGTTTCATTCTGACAACTCTTTTCTTGGTGCCAAATTTTTATGGCAATGAGTGTATTTTAGCGCTTTCGGGAAATGTCGATCTACAATCTCGTTACACTTTGGAAAGCTGTTCCGATATTAATGGGATAAAGTACCTCTT
>KK113712.1:224221-234516 GCA_000611955.2 Stegodyphus mimosarum
TGAAAAGGCTACCGTATATACAGATAGTGAAGAATAAGAGTTATCAAACAGATCATTTAAAACATGAAAAGTTTAGGTAAACTATTTCTGTAATTGCAATGAAAATCTTCTAAAAATGTGCTAACAGCCTCTGTAGCATGCGTCCTCGAACTTTTAGACTGTTTTTCTTATTAGTGTCTGTTTCTTTAAACTATCTATGACCATTTAAAATGAGTGAGCCTTCTGCACGCTATTCTGTATAATGCTCGGAGAAATACTTTCGAGAACTCACATTAAGACGTTCATTGTTCGATGATTATTTGAAGAAGCGACAGTTAACTATGGAATTGCATTTGTTTTTATTTTTACGTTTGAAAAGTTTTTAGCATCAAATAGAGTGCTTAAAGTATCTTACGTTATGTCGTATATCTTCTAATTTTTATCTCAAATTATTGATGTTTGTCTCGGTTTTACAAAGAAAACTGATCAAAATAGATTTTTCTCTCTCAAGCTATTTTGCATTCTTTATCAATTTTTAACGAGCGCGGTTGCTGTCGGAACATTTGTTACATGGCAGCTTCCTGATTTACTACTTCGTCGAATCTTCTAAGCTTTGCAAATCGCAAAAATGTTGCAATGTGTTTCGCTAAAGCGCACTAAAATGAATAAAAAAAAGATGTTAAGAAGAAGTTGATGTTTTTTTCCTGCGTGCACCCCCCAACAATCTCCCTTTTGCAGCGTGTCACAACATTTTCCTGTGGTCCATTGTGATTTGATGGCAAATTATTCACGGCCCACACAAACAAAAGAACTGGAAACTCTAAAGTAGCCTGATCTGCAATGCAGATCTTCAGCACTTTGAACAAACTTGCCTTCTTAAAGGCAATAATTTAAAGCGTAAGAACTAGACAAGAGTTTGTAACTCGGAAGAGAAAGGGAACGAAAAAAAGATCTGGTTTCTGTGCTAGGAACTTCTTTTATCATTTCAAAAACTGGAAGCTTATTTCCATATCTTTTAAAAGAAAAATCGGATCCATTATAGGAACGGGTATTGGCGCGCCGTTTCACTCTTGCGGCAAACGAGTGTTGCTTTTTTTCTTTAGGTTAATAATATACCGCTGGCTATAGGCCAATAGTATCGGTTTTTGCTAGCTAAGAAATAGGTGGTTTTTATAACATACTGCTTGGAACCGACTGCGCTTCTTCTTATCTTTTCACGTGATAAATTGTAAATAAGTATAATGCTCTTTTTGTTGCTATTTAAGAGACCAAATCTATATTGGTATGCATTTATATTTACGTAATGGAAATTTTAATGCGGATCGCATAGTTGGAACATAAAGATGTATTTGCAGTCATAGCCTATAAGGTATTTTTCCCGCCTTCTTCGCATGCTTTCGTGGTTTAGTGGTCTGTATGTTCGACGCGTAACTGAGAGGTCCGTGGTTCGATTCACGGCGAAGGCGTTGCTCATGTCTCCTGCTCCGAAATAACCTAATGTCTCTACAAGCCGATTGAAAACTTTTATTTCTTAACAAATATTCTAGAAAGAGTCGTTTGCAGCTAAGGCGGCGCAAAATGTGCTTTCGACCCTCAGATGTGATTGCGACAAACCGAAAAGAAAACCTCAATTTTAAGTATGAATGTTAGGTTAAAAGTAAGGAAATTACTGTTCTGCTTTATTTGTATATTTAAATTAAGATTTTGGGTTGTAAATTTCTTTATTATTATTGGTCGAAAGATTTTTTGGCTTTATGTAAACAAATGCATCGCGTGCGTTGTATAAGAATCATATGACAGGCATTAATTTTGAAATGGTACAGTTGAGGGAGATTTATTATGAGCGTATTATTAAAGAACGGATTAATAACCAAATAAAAAAGGATATTTGGGCTCTGTTACGGATTAAATCTAGATCTGTTTTTACATGATCTCTACCTTATGCATATCTGTTTATCTGTAACATTAGTAACTTCGTAAAATACCTATTACTTAATTTTAAGTTAAAATAGCACTCCGAATAATGAGTACTGGAGAAGTCAAAAAACAAGAATCAGCGTAGTATTTGTAAATTTTGCAAGCCTAGTCTCTATGGTTTACTTACAGAACAATCCATTCTTATCTTATCTTACCACCATCTTCTTTCTCGTTCATTTGCATTTAGGCAGCTGAGACGGATGGTTCTATAGGTAAACCATCAAACCCAGTCCGGCAAAATTTACAAATATTATGCTGATTCTTGTTGTTTCACTTCTCCAATAATACTTATTACTTGTTGTCAGTGTAAAGTATGTTTTCTATGATGCGAAAAAGTAATTACCTAAAACCATTCAAACATATTCCATAGTTTTCTAGTTTATTTGCATAATTATGAAGGAATTACTGAAAATCAGAAGTTTAAGATGTATTGTATTATTAAATATACAACTTAATATATACTAGGACTGGTATACTAGAATTCTCATATCCAATAAATCTTGAAAATGTTTCAAGACTGGGAAACTCGAATTTTTTCTCTCGTTCCATAATCTGAATCGTTTGAACTCTGATTAAAAATTGTTAAAATTTGGAAAGATTGATTTTACTGGTCTCCACAGAAGAATTCATTAATAAACGAATGAAACTTTTTCAGTTTCTGTGGTTTTAAATCATAAATACCATCTGTTAACAGTCTTGTGTGCTCTACTGATAATTTTCTGAATTCCATTGCACTAGTAATTTTTCGTTCTGTGTTTAATGTTTATTTGTGTTAGCTCCTGAAACAATCCTCTCTCAGACTACGGTTTCTTCGTTTTAAAACAATTCTGCGAAAGTGTGAAACTCTGGACTGCTGTTAAAATAAGTTTTGTCCAATTACACTGAGAAAACGCATATTGCGGTTCAAGAATTTTAGGTATGTTCTTCATGCACAAAATTTTATTTATGACTTTTGAAAATTATAGCAACAGTTTAAATTATGGCATTTAAAAGTATTTTTCTTACAGTATCTGTTTTGAATTTACTATATTAAAAAACTTTTAGCATTAAAAATTGTTTTCTCCTTTCTCTTATTTTTGTAAGTATCTTTCTATAAATTGCACGCCCTTGAGAAACTTTTATGATTTAGATAAATTTAGGAATCGTCCAATCCCTTGTATATATCATATTAACAAGTTATCTTGGTAACGAAGCTGATATCAGTATACTCTGATTTTAAATTGAACTATAGTTATTTTATTTATTAGTCTTTTATATCAAAAATCCATGGCTTATCTTTAATATTCCACGTTTCTTATGACTTGCCGTCTTTTTACAAAACTTTAAGTATTAGATGCAGCAGCAATGATGTTACCCGTAAGTACGTAAATGTCGTACAGAAACTACTACAGAAGAGATGCTAGCTCGATAAGCATTATTGGCAACTATACATTCACTGATCGTATAATTTTCCAAAGGCGGAAGACCATGCTTTACCCTAGAAAGACGAAGAAAACTTTTTGCCCTCCTAAACTTATTCCTCGTAGACTTTTTGCATTCGCAAATAAAGTAAGAAACGTTTTTTGTAGTACGTTTTTAGAAATCAGCTTAATTTATTTTGTAGATTTATCTTCAGTTATTCAGATAAAGAAAACAGAAACTGTAAGGATATTTTATCATGAAATGGAGTATCTAGCTCCTTAGAGCTGCTGAATAGTTTTCATTAATGCTTTATCTTTCGATTATTACAAAATATTCTTGTACAAAATTCATCAGTCTTAAGCTTTCGAAGTTTTCATTCCTCATTATATTACTATAATTCGTAATAAATTGTTGTTTGCAGTACGTTATTAAAATTTATCGCATTAGCTTTATCCGATTAGGGGATTAATGATTTAAATTTGTAATTTCTCCACATTTCTAAAAGCGAATAATGAACGGATTATTAACATTTCTTTTAAGGAATTGCTAAATAAATGAAATGTCGTAGTTTCAGGAATAAACTGAGGGAAATATTCCATAGGCTCTTATCAACAAAAATGTTATTTACCACATATTCCCTTACATTTCTTAATATATAGTTCTTCAGTTAAATAAAATTACGTTAAGATTTTAAAAATTAATTTGCGAAATAAACAAGAATGAATTTGTGTTGATACTTATTTACTTAATTACCCAAGTTTACGGCCTTTAAAATCGGTGACTTGCAAGGAGAGTAATTTACAGAAAAACGCTTTATTTTTGCTCATAATTAAAAAAAAGTGTCAAATAAAATGAAAATAAAGAAATTCATGTTGTAGAACATGTAAGTACTCATTAAACTTTAGATCTCGAATAGTGCCATGAAGTATCAACTAAATTAATAATTGGATTTGACTTAATTAAATGAACGAATTTATTAATGTAAGTTATAGTTTAAATTATTTGAAAATTTTAATACTATATTACGAAACTTGTACTTCACTGAAAAAAAACAACGACAGTACTTCCATATGCACGCCTCCTTGTACTAAAGAGTGAGTAGTCTGATATAGGCGAGTCAAAGATCCGATGAAATTATCCTGTCATTAAACAATTTCTTCACTCTCTAAAAGTATTATCGTGCTTCCGTCTTATTAAGAATATCTCATCTTTTAGATGCCATCTACGTCTTCGCAATCTCTTTGTAAAAATCATTACATCAAACTATTAGAAACATGTAGTACTACTTCAATATGTGCTTGGCTGATCCTTCCAGTTTATAATTTACAGCCAATTATGGACAGTTTAAAGAACGCTATATTTAAATAATTTTATGGGACCAAACAGTGGCTTAGCGGTAAAATGTCTGAACGTTGTTTATTTATCTGAGCTAAACAAACTGGCTGCACGGAGGTTTTCGTGATTTCTCCCATACGTAACGTTAATACAAGCCTGCATCCGTTAGAACGTCCTCCACAAAGGCTTCCCTCCCCCTTAGCTGATAGGCGTCGCGTAATTTACCGTAATCTATATAACGCCAGCCAGTCCATGCGTTGATATGATATTTTATGGCAACGTGATTTGCATTCGTCTAAATAGGAGCGTTGTGTGACATCATTACAAAGAAAGTTAGCTTAACTCTTACAATGTTTTCGAAATGTTCACTAAATGATCATATGATATATTTTCACATTAGTTAAAGGTGAAAACTTTAAGTAGTTGTTATTTAATTAAATTCTCCTAATAGTCAGTAAAGTTACGATTTATGAAAATAATTTGGATATAATGAACAACTTTTACGTTAGCCGAAATATCAAAATGCAAGCTTATTAGTTATGGAGATCTTTCTTATTATTAGTTTTTAACATAACCTATCTTATTAAAATGAATCATTGAAGCGAAATGTGTGCTCTCTGAGGGTACATTAAGAATTATACATATGAAACGTAATCAAATTATTCTCAAACTGAATGCAGAATGTATCAGTGTTCTTTTTTTTTTCCAGAATCTTATTTATTTTATAAAATAAAAAAAATTCTTTCTTAAATTTGAAAGATTACTGGATAAATTTTACTTTTTCTTGGCAAAGTTATTTTATTTAGGGATAGGAGTTTCGAATCCTGGAATCCTTTGAATCGTGAAAGACATTAAAGATCTGAGAATTCGACTCTTTGTACTTTCGCTATTCGAATCTGAACCTAAATCCATTCAACATTTTAATTTAAACTTTGAAAAAATTCATTTTGTTAACGCCTAGTAAAAAAGTTCCATTAAAATAATCCATCATTAAACTCAGTTGTAATTTTAAGACCTCGATCACAGCTAGTGGACTTCAGTGCAATGCTCTTAATTTTCCGGGGAACGTTTAGTGTTTAGTGTTTATATGTTTACAGCTTGAATAACCTCTCTCATCTATGTATGATTTGATTTAGGAAGGTTCTAAAAAAATTTAAAATGGTTGGATAATTACTCAAATATATTTGCCAAATTATATTAAAAATGGATATTCTATACACAAAAGTTTTAAATATGCACTTCATTTGTATTTTATTAATAAATACAGGTGTATTTTTAAAAATCATGTTCTTTAACTTGTTTGTTATCAAATGCTGGTTTCAGTTGTTTTAATTCAGTTCTATTTAATGGATATTGTTTTCACTTCTTTCTTATTCTTATGTTTATATGAAGGGTTGGAGAAGTGAGAGACTCGAAAGATTCGAGAGACACAAGACTCGTTTAAGATTCAGATTCCATTTATGCTATATATTTACTTAATATTTTCTAAATAGAGCTAGAAATCATCACGCTCTGACTTGATTTGTGTTTTATTGCAAAAATATATTAAGGATCCTGTATTAATTGTGTAGGAATCTCCAAGACTAATTTCTTCCATTCAAAATTACATCTTTTTAGAATCGAAAGTAATTCCTTTTGTTTTCTTTGAAAATACCTTATATTCAAAGAAAACAAATGCTGTTAAGCACTGAAAGTTTCTCTTTACAAGAGTAATCTTTTATTTATTAAAACATATATTACAGTCTGCATTTGATGATAAATGTTTTTTGTTCATTTCAAGCTGTATCATGATCCTTTATATTTTACTTTTATCATGGAATTTGGAATATTATTCAGTCATCACTTCAACAGTTGTTGATTCACTGATATATGTAACAGAGTAAATCTAACAAAAATCTATCTTTCAAGAAGTAGTATTTGAAACGAAAAACGAAAAGACTAATTATTATAGAATTTCAAAAAGAAGAGCTGAATACAAATCGGAAAACAATCTATGGCTTCTCCGAAAAGCAACAAAAAAGTAAAATTATTAAAAATATGATTAAATGATTGCAAGGTTTAAACCGGATATTGTGAAAACTTGTCCCTACATAAAAGTTGAATCAGACTCAAAATACTATCAAACCGTTTGCGTTACAATAAATTTCATATTATTGATGACAGCAGCAAGCTTAAATGATAATACAGAAAGAATCAAGCATAATTTAATTCGCAATAATAAAAGAAGACGTTACTTTGTTGTTACGAAGCTTAGTTTCTCTAGATTGGCACCAAATCCACTGTTCTGCTTACCTTCAAATGTAAACAAATACGGACGCTATCATAACCAAAAATTAGACTTAGCTGCACTTAAGAAACTTTTAAATTGTTGATAATTCCACAATTATTGCATGCAGGTTAACTAAAGGCATAAAATCTTAACCGAAAGATAAGAACAACATAATTCAATCATTTTTAAAGCAAGAAAGGCGCAATTTAGAAACATATATGAATAAAGAAACTGAGCTCACTGAGCCGAGTAACAGAGTGGATATATATATAAATACATATGTATTTAAATACTTTTGGTGCTGCCGATTGCAACCAAAATGCGAGGTGCATATCTTCATGTTCTAGCAGTCATCTATACAAAATTTCAGTGTTCTGAGGCTAGTCGTTTTTGAGTTATATGAGATACATACATACGCACATACATACCGACGCCACGAAAGAATCTCTTCAGAATACTTTTTAAATCAGTTTTATAATTTTTTTGGGGAAAAGAGTCCTTTATTCTGTCTTTAGGTTTAGATATTACACAAAAACATCGTTAAATTGTATTCGATAGCGGTCAATATGGATATTTTCGTTGAAATATGAGACCCGAAATTTTTCGCGATTATAATACTTCCTTTTTAATTCGTACAAAGAAGTAAAAATGAACCGCACAGCAAAATAAATTCTTCTAATTTACACTTGCATCCACCTTAATTCAAGTATATATTCATTCATTAATAATTATTCAAAATTTTTATTCATTATTAAAAAATGCCAATTAATTTTATGAATTATACCGAGAATATAATTTCATCCAATTATTATTTATTTTTTCTTCTTTGAGCTACCGCGGAGTTCTTATAAAGCGCACACGGATCTCAGTTGGGTTGCTTGGCACTGCTTTAATGGATTTCAGAGACACACAATTTAAGAATTAATTGCAACTTACTTAATCATCAAGTTGAGATTTATTGTTATTTTTAGCAGTGTGATTTCTGTATTGTGGGATTCAGCATATACTTTCTTTACGCTCGACAATATGTTTTTCACACTCTTATTTCAATGAAAGAAGAACTAAAAGATATCCATCTAATATTAAGCTTTTCTCTTGCGTTATAGGTTTGTCTTCGTGTTCGCATTGATTGAAGTATGACGCGCAGATTGTTAGAGAATGATGAAAATTATATGTTCTTTCAATAATCACCTATAGTAATATATCTCAGTCATTATAAATGAACCTTCTCACTTTTAAGGAGCAAATTCGTATCAGAGATTGGAGATGGGGGGAGAAATTTTAAGTTGGTTCTCAGTTGTGCAAACACTTCTGAAACTGTCACTTTCACAAAGCAGTAGTGTGGATGGAGCTAAAGACGATGTCATAAGTAAGAATGATATATATTAGAAGTAAATGATTAATATAATTTGCAAATTTAATTCGTGAGTTCAATTGCGAAACTCTCAACTGTAACATTCTTTCGCAATTCTCTCAAGCTAGGTTTCCTTTTTGCCTTTTAGTAAAACCACAAGATTAATGCATTTCTCTTGAGGAAAGTTCTTTGCTAACTCTCTAGTAATGTATTATATATCTCACTCTATCTAACGAAAAGAAATGCTGCAACAAGAATTAGCTGGAAAAGATAGTAATCGCGCGGGGTTAATTCCTCTGAGTAAAGACAAAAAAGGCGGGGAAATTTCCGGATGCTTGAATTCTCAGTAGTTTGCCAAAAGTCCATCTGCAAAGATTAAATTCTTCTTTGCTTGATTTTAGTTGCTTGACTTTGGCTAAGAAATTATACTTAAATATTAGTTAGAGATGACCTATTACATTTATCATTACCAGAAGTAAAACGTTTTCAAAATATTTCTTATTTTAGGGTTATATAAATATATATTTTAGGGTTATATAAAGAAAGAAAAAATGAATTGAATCATGTTGTAAATTGCTCAAGATATAAACAATTTCAAACGTAATCTTAGAGGACTCTCTTTTAGGAACTGCTAATAATAGAATTGATTTTGTAGGTATGCCGTAGGACGCCATTACGTAGGAACATGTTTAAAACTATTTGGGATTAGATATAACTTCCTAGAATGTTGTCTAGTGTTGCCTAGAAGTGTTTTCTTTCGACTTACTAATGTTAGGAATATACTAGTTTCTTTTAATGCTACATTTTTAAATGGTAGTTTTAAGCTCAAATTAAAAAAATTTCCATCTTTTCAATCCTCGTTACCCTGGGGTGAAAGAAAAGGAAGTGAAATATCAGATAAATAATGAGCATATAAATAAGTTTTCTGTCTATGCAATAAAATGAAGAGATAAGAAATAATTGAGTGGTTGACAAATTTCTTGGCCTCTTATAAAGCAGAAATTTGATCCTGCAGCACATTAATTTCAGAAAGGTAATCTGATAAACGTTGAGAGAAAAGTAATCTCACATTTTCAGAGGAAACAAATTAAAAATTTTAAGCTTTATTTATACGATAATATGCTTAATTACAAAATTAATGATTCTTTTAATAAGAGGAAGAACAGCAATTTATGTTAACTACTGTTCATATAATTAATTTAGCTGAAAATGTTTAGGAAACTGTTCTAAATTTTAGCGTGATAATACAAGTAACAATGAACAAGAATACAACCAAATTAATGCGAAAGTGATTTTAACAAATTTGCAGATTCTATAAATTTATGTAAAAAGAGCAACTGTAAAAGAGCTTTAAAATCTTTTGTATCTATATTAGATATTTAAATGTTAAATTTATCTTAAATCTCATATTAAGTTTCGTAACATGAATGAATATATAAAAACAAGAGGAAAATTTCTTTTTTTGAATGTTTTGCTTTAACTATAGCAAATAAAATCCATGAAACCTACAGAAATCTGAAGTACCAAAAGAAAAAAATCTAATGTAGACATCACGTGACTTCTTTCTACGGCCTACTACATTACAGACATTTTTTGCTGACACCATTTAAACTTATTTCCTCGAACTATTGACTTAATTAAATGATCCCTCAAGATAGATTCAAAGTGACATAAAGAATTTCAATTTTGAAATTAAATATGCCGGTCAATTTTTTCCAGAATTTTGTAAATTTATTTTATCATAACAGGTATATAAATTTCCCAATTATAAGTATAGGAATAAGGAGACCACATTAAAAATTAGATTTCGTTGTTTTTCGAAAACGAATTTTTTTAAATTTGACATTGACGAAACATGAATATTTTCATCATTTAAAACACTTCCGTTATTGGAAGTATATGATTATAGCAGACGATTCTAAAAATAAAGCTCAGATAAAGACTTTAAGCAAGATAAAGGTTTTAAGCAGGATAAGGGTA
>KK113712.1:238199-264584 GCA_000611955.2 Stegodyphus mimosarum
ATATATATATATATATATACTTTTCGATAAATAACGCAATTTAACTTTTAATGCCATCTCCCAGTTCCTATGAATATATTTGGGAATGTTTTATTCCCGTTACGAAAAAACAGAATTAGAAGAAGTTTGACTACAGTACGAAAAAAATTGTTGGGGATATTTTATTTCAAAATTTGCTATTCTTGATGTTTTTTTATGTTCCCTTGAGAGATCGTTGAATTAAGTTGTAATAATTCGAGGAAATAAGTTTAAATGAAGTGGAGCAAAAGATCTCTGTTATTTGATGGACCGTACAAAGAAGTCATGTTGTGGCCGCATCAGATTTTTTTACCTTTAATATTAAATACAGTAACTAAAAACTCTGATGTGTACACCACATGACTTCCTTGTACTGAATATTAAATTATACGCCTTTGTTCCTGCATTTCAATGCAAAAATACATAAAAACTCAAACTATTTTCATTAAAAATTGAAAGATAAATAAAAAAAGTAAAACACCGAATACCATTAAAACAATTAAAAAAAATCTTTAGAATTAAAATTAGAGTTTCTACCCAAAAACAAGCAATTCAGCCATCAGGCGAGAAGACAGAGTTTTCGGTGCGCAAAACTAAGATTTCTTTTGGTCTCACTCGGAAAAAAACACTGAAGGTGCAGAAAGACTTAATTCACTATTCGGCTGATTTCAAATGTAAACAAATATGAATGCTATGCTAAGAAAATTTAGACAGCTTTTAAATTGTTGATAATTCTAAAACAATTGTATGTAAATTAACTAAAAGAATAAAAAATTGAACCGGAAGTTACGAACAACATAATTCGATCATTTTTAGAGGAAAAATGCGCAATTTACCAATACCTAAGAATAAAAAAGCTTAGCTTACCGAGCCGGGTAACAGAGTGGGTATATATATATATATATATATAATTCTGGTACGGCCTATTGTAATCAAAAAGTGAGGTCCACGATTACATGTTATAGCAGTCCTATATGCGAAATTTCAACATTCTGAGTCTACTCGTTTTTCAATTATACGAGATACATAGATGCATACACGTACGTATAGACGCCACGAAAAAATCTCTTCTGAATCCATTTTAAATCAGTTTTATAATTCGTTTGGAGAAAAGGAGGCCTTTATTCTGTCCTAACTTACAGATGTCAGGCAAAAACATCGTTCAATTGCATTCGCGGTCAAAATGGATATTTTTGTTGAAATATCATACCTGGAATTTTTACTAATTACAATGTTTACTTTACTTCGTACAAGGAAGTAAGAAAACAGTAAATATTTTTCGGAAGTTAATATTTTTCTTCGCTTAAAATCACACAATCGTTGTGATTTTATCCTTAAGTAGACATATCTCAGTGTTTTGTAAGAACATAGCTTTACATACTTTTGCTTCATCTTTAATCAGTTGAGCTAATCTGTATGTTCGAACTTAACGTGAGAACTAAATAAATTTCGCATGCGCTGATAAAATTAGCCGCCATGAAAATTGATTGCCTCTTGCATACGCCTTTATTTAATTTTCAGTATTTAATTATGAAACAAACAAAGTTTTTTATAGTATAATGTAGTTAATACTACTGAGTAAACAGAGCATTATATTTCTATAGTTACCCCTTTAAATAGTTTTCATTTCATAGACAATAAGGGATAAAGAAGGTTTCTTTTCCCTACAGAAATAATGTATAACATTCCTTAAATTTTTGATTTTTCTCATGAAAAGTAAATCATTATGTCGCAACACAGTAGTGGTATTGTGAGCAATAAAGGCAACGAATATATGAGAGATAAATCAAGAAAATGAGCATTGCAGATGATTTTTAGAAGTTGTATAAAGGATAAATATGTGAACAGGGCACACCCGATCACATCAATTCGATTAATTAATCATGGTTTAGAGAACATTATCTGAAAAACGCAAATTAATTTATACCTGGTTTGGGGTAGAAGATATAGGTTCGAACTTGTTCAGCTGACATTCAGAGTTTTGGATATGCGACATTCTTAAAGCTTTAAAGCTTTCTTCTTACTCTTTTTTTTTTCAAAAATGCTCCAGGAATTCGATAATTAATTTAGTATCACTGAAGCTACTTTAAAAATTTATATTTCCTTTTAAAAGTTAAGTGTAATTTTTATCATAATTTTGACTGTTTGTGTGTTGGAAAAAGCTCAACTGAAATCGGTTAAGTATATCGTAAATTCTGCAACAACTTGGTTGAATGGTCTCATTCTACTTGGTTGGGCGTATTTGTTCAATGTTTTTTAAAGTTATAAAGTTTAAGTATTATGTTACCACGATAAACCTATCTGTACTTCTACTGTTTTGTAGACTCCTCCAGAAAATGAAAAAGAAATTAGTTTTAAAAAAGGTGTGAGAATCTAAATTTAGGAAAGAGATTTTCCCCTTACCTGTTTGGAAACTCACCTGTAGTTGCATGTCTTTAAGGTTGTCCTACAAGTTTTTAAATTTTAATTTGTAAGTGGTTAGAATCAGTGTGTTCTACCCAGTTCGCAAGAAAGGGAAATTATTCTTGCTCGCTGATAGCTGGACAAGGGAGGGTTATCTATGTACATGGGGAAGGTTATCTACTACTTAGAACGAGCAATGCTTTCGTAGAGGACATTCTAAAGGAAACTGACTCATATTACGTATTAAAAGTGATAAATTTTTATGTATGAAAAAGGTACATAAAATGCCTTATTAAAGAAACAAATAATCCAAACATGTATTTGATTCTCTGTTAAAAAGTAATTATCTATTCTTATTTAGCTATAAAATACTGATACTTTTCTGTAGAAATGTCTTCCACTTGAACAGTTTAACAAGAAATGAAACAAAAATATTCGCTAGGTGTGCGAAAAATCACTCGTATCCATTCCTTTGATTTAAAATATCTTAAGAAACTCATTAGATGTTTAGAATTCTTAATATTCATCCATAATAAAGTCTAAAAACTGGAGGCAGAAAACCCTCCGGTAGGGTGAAAACAAAACTTCTTCGTTCTTAAGATAAGTATTTTTTCCGCCTAAACTGCCGCCTTTTGTATCCCAGCGAATTTAATTACCAAAAGAAAATTTAAAAACAATTTTGTATAATGCTAATGTTGCTAATATTTTAAAAAGACCTTTCCTGTTGCTATTTTTTATGGAGGAATTGGTTTGAACCGATACATTTAAAGAAGATTTTTTTGTTTTGTTTTTTAGGAAGGGCAAAAAGATGAAAATTTTTACAAAATTTCTGTTAAAAGTGTTTTAATGTACTTAAGTTAATTTTGAAACTTAATTAATGTATGTATTAAACTGCATATTCTGCAAGCAGATACTTAGTTATGTTAGTAAACGAAGCATCAAATGAGAGTTTGTTTAAATGTCATTTTAGTAACCGATAAATTAAAAAACGAGCTATGTTTTTGCTGTCTTCCCAGTGTTTTAGTACGTTTCCGTTTATAGCACTTTCATTATAGTTTGGATTATAGCTATGGTTTGTTTTGAAAGGATAAAAACAATATGGTTATGTGCCTACATTTTATTGAAACATAAATTGGTCGATCCTGAAATTCTTTGTTGTAACAATTTGAATTATCGCTTAGTAAGATTTAAAGATTCACTTGGAGCATGCTTTATTGACACTGCAAACATCCTCAGCGTAGTCTTCCGAAGTTTTTTAATCATTACATTGCCAAAAAATATCCGATCTCCTTGCCAAGTGTTGCCATTGGGCGAAATATTAAGTATTTAAATTTCATGGTTTTATTTAACTTCGTTCACTATTTTTGTGTTCTCAGCTTTCTTAGGGTTTCGCAGTTAAAATTATAATATTGGAGATTGATATAATAGTCCAAAGTGAAACTGGATTGGTGTTATTCATAATTCGAATGAAAAAGCATAAACAAGGGTTGACAATTGAATTAACTTTGATGGCGAATAAATAAACCCTGAAACTTTGTTTACTTGTTGGTATCAAATCTTGAAATTTTCTTTCGGCTGCTTCCTTCCTACTCGAATTTCCTGAAATTTTTCAGAAATGCGTACTTGTGATAACAATATAATGTTCCACATAATCTGGTTTTATAAATACAATAAAATGTTTGGAAAATTTGGCGATGAGTTTTTGCCCATTTTGTTTAATTTTCAAACTGGTTATTGTAGAATTTTCATCTTTATGCTGTCCGTCAGACCAAAACAGAGTCTTATAAATGAAGGAGGGTTCAGAAACTTTAACGTAATTAAAAACATTTTGGAGGTTTTTAAAAAATTATTGTAATTTCTTAACTACTAATCTGCACTTGGCAATACTGATTAATTTTCAAGTCAAAAGATTTAACCCTTCATCTTGTTCATACCCATGATTTTCATTGATCATGATATCAAATTTCTAAATCAAACATATTTGAATCGTGCCTTACTACACATTAGAAACTATAAATTTTTCAGTTCTGAATCAGTCATTTTCTTTCTGTATTTCTTTTTCACATTTGCATACTATAAATACAAGATGATATTAAAAATATCCTTAATACGGTGTTAATCAAATACACTGAAATATAGAAATACAAAATAACAATAATAAAAACACATAAAAAAATTTAAAAAAAAAAAATCTGAAAGATTTCAGATTTTAAATTACGTCCAAAGGCGCGTTTTTTTAACGTTTCGTGTGCTACCTTTTTTTATTAAATATCATGTACTACGTACTCAAACCATAAAATTCAGTTCAAAATCAATATCGCAAAATCATTTTAAAATGAACATATCTTTAGAATTTCCGTAAGTCTCGTGCGCTGGAGATAAAAATGTTTTTTTTTTCCGTACAGTGTTGCCATTGCTCGCTTTGAAATCGTTTAGTTTGTTAATCAGAAATTCGTTGAAATGTTACAAAACATAAAATCGATAATAAAGCAAATTTCAAATTCAAAATTAGGGCTTCCAGATGCCCATATTCGCAGTAGGATTACGTCATTCAAAATTCGATGGCTCTAGGTTTTATCACAATGCGAGAAACATGCATACATTTATGCAGATTTTTCATTTTTTAAAATTTAATGCAGAGCGATAACATTTAGTGGCAACAATTTGAAAAGTGAAACGGGCATTCAGAGTGAATCGACGCAAAATCGCAAAACGAAAGTAATAGTCCTTCGGGACTAAATCCCTTTGGACTAAAAAGGAAACAAAATCTCGAAGTTTTCAGATTTTATGTTACGCTCAATAGGGCTTTTTTTAGCGTTTTGTGTGTTACGTTTATTTATTAAATATCACATTCTTCGGGCTTAAACCATATAAAATTTAATTCAACAGTTATATCACAAAATGTTCAAAAACAGCATATCTTTAGAATTTCCCATAGACAGTCTCTCGCGCTGGAGATAAAAATGTTTTTTCTGTACAGTGTTGCCATTGCTCGCTTTGAAACAATTGAGTTCGTAAGTAAAAATTCATTAATTTCTACAAAACATGAAATAGGTAATAAAGCAAATTTGAAATTCAAAATTCGGGCTTCGAAGTGCCGATGTTCTGGTAGAGAATTATATTATTCAAAATTTGAGGGCTCTAGGTATCGCCGTTTTTTTACACTACGAGAAGTATTCATGCAGATTAGTCATTATATAATTTCTTAAATATAATACAGGGCGATAATATCTAGTGGCAACATTTTATAAAATGATGCGCTGTTGTTTATAGTGAACCGACGCAAAATGCCGTTTCGGGACAAATAGGCCTTCTGGGCTAACGCTTCTGTGGGCTAATAATAATGAGTAAAAATAATATTTTTTAAGTAATCATATACGATTAAAAGTAAAATCATTGGGCAACTACAGAAATTATATTAGAGCATTAACAGAATTTTAAGAAGCAGTTTGAAAGGTCGAAAAATTAAATATGCAAACAGTATTGCATCCAACTGGCGTAAATTTCTTTTAAATAATTTCGATTGAAAAATCTACCTTTGTTGGCAGATCTATTTTTGTCATACATGATAAAAATATTGCGATAGCTAAAAACGTACGTTTTATTATTTAATACACTTGAATAAAATCGTGCATTTAAAATTATATATATATATATATATATGTGTGTGTGTGTGTGTGTGTGTATAAGATAAAAAATATATAAAGCAAAATACTAACTATAAAAATATGTCAAACAAAATAGTAACTTTAACTTTAGTTAGTTAACTTTTAGGTAGTTCTTTAACTCTTCATTTTAATTTGAATATTTCTTCTTTCTGTCAAAAAAATAGTAACTGCTTGTAATAAACCTCTGTAATCTGCATGATTTCCAAATTAATCTATGTCATATGTTCTTACATAACGTTGTTGTTTCTGGTTACAGAAACGCTTTATCTAATCACGATAATTTGGAAATGAAACTCAGAACTGCAAACCATAGCATTTTCACTTGTCTGCAAGGCTTTCGGTTTTGAATGCGACAATGCTGTTTTGTTTGCTTTCTGTTAAGATATCGCTTCATCCATCATAAGATATTTTGTCATAAAATATAGAACAGTTATAAATGGGATAAAGATTATGTTAGATTGCGCCCAGTGCCACGTGTAATTTATAATAAAAGTGGGCTTCGCAAGAATAGTTTTGTTCAGAAATTAAATGACTTAAATCGGCAAATGCTTTTAGAAGTAAAGGAAATAAAATTATTAAATGATTAATATTTGATTGCTATTAAGTACCCATTTAAGCGCCATCACCATCTACAACTATGCATAAATATATCTGCATCGTTCATGAATAAACGTATCTTCTCCATCTAATATATCACTTATAATACACACCCATGTATATATATATTTTGTAATAATAATATTCCGTAGTCAAAAGTACATATAAAACCCTAAATTAATTTTCGTCTTTTATTTTTGTTTATTCTTCAATCACAATTCTAAATGCATGTTCTTTTCATTTTAATGGCGACGATCTCTTATTCGAAAGTACGTGGAATTAAATCCACAGCCCCGTAGTCAAATTGATTCTCCCGCTTTTTCTACACGTACAGTTATTGAATGTTCTGGAAATATTTAAAGCGAACTGGATTGGCTGACGTCATTTCTTGGAAGCTCCGCCTTTCCAGTGATTATAAAAGGACTCGCAAAGCTTTGACATCGGGCGATCTCTGGCTATAGATGTTATCGTTGTGACAGGTTGACACACCGCGGCGGAGGTGCTGCAATTTATGTAAAAGCCACTCTTCAATCCTGCCAAATCTTTACGATACGTAGGAATGGACACGAAATTGTCACTGCTTCTGTCTACCTTCCCGTTTACGGAATTATTTACTTCTCTTGCATGTATCTTCCACCATCCAACATCTTAGATCCTATGATACTTTTAGACCTATTACCTGCTAATAAACCAGTAATTTTAGCTGGGGACTTAAATTCAAAAAATCAAGAATGGAACTGTCGACGCACCAATAATAATGGTAAAAAACTGCTTGAATTTATATTAAATCATCCTATCTACTTCTATGCTCCAACTGACTTCACCTATCTTCCCTCAAACCCACGCAAAGGAGATATTTTGGATATTGTACTTACAACCATACCGATTCCTATGTGCTTAGAAGTTAAAGTTGACTTGACATCTGATCACGTTCCGGTTATTGGCACTCTTGGAATCTCCAAAACTGAAAAACCCTGCTTAAAAAAGATTACTAATTGGATCAAATTTACTGAAATTCTATACAATTACAACCCGCCCTTCCTTCCCTTGAAGAATAACACCGACATTGATAGAGCTATCAACATGCTCACAGATACTATTATGCATGCGTATGATAATGCAACGCATAGCGTCCCGGCGGATAGATTTACTGGAAAATTACCAACAAGCATTCGAGAAAAAATGAAAACCAGAAATAAACTACGAAAACGATGGAATTTATCATGGGACCCTGGATTAAAAAGACAACTTAATAAACTTAATCGTGAAATTAAAAAGGAAATTGCAGATCATCGCAAGGAAATCTGGGATGAAAAAATACTTAATTTCAACGCGCCTGACAACTCCTTCTGGAATTTTACTAAGCGCCTGAAAAATAAACCTACGATAAATAAACCCATTTATGGGGAACAAAGAATTGCTCTCACTAACTTAGAAAAAGCTGAGGTCCATGCTGATCATCTCGAAATTCAGTTTTCGCCTAATGAGTCACCAAATGACCCAGAATTCACTAATTATGTCAACCATTATATCTCTGACTGGATTAATGCACCTGCAGTACATAGATGCCCTAAATTTGCAACACCTCAAGAAGTTATTTATATTATCAAGAAGCTCAAGAATCAAAAAGCCCCAGGGCACGACAAGCTTACAAACATTGCAATCAAACATCTCCCTACTAATGTTCTATGCAGATTTGTAAATATCATAAACGCATGCCTTACAAATTTATATTTTCCCGTTTGCTGGAAAAAAGCCAAAATTATCCTGATTCCTAAACCTGGCAAAGATCATATGAAGCCAGAAGGTTACCGACCTATCAGCCTTTTGCCTGGTCTAGGCAAAATTTACGAGCGAATTATTATGAACAGACTTCAAACTTATTTCGATCTTTTACCCAAGGAACAATTTGGATTTCAGAAAAACCTTTCAACTGTTAAACAGCTCGTTCGGCTAACTGAATTTATTGGAAATGCTCTGCATAACAAATCTTGTGTAGCCTTACTCATGCTAGACGTGGCGAAAGCCTTCGACCGCGTCTGGCATGAGGGGCTCATCTACAAGCTTATCTCCTTAAACATTGAACCGGAAATGATCAAGTTACTATACTCCTTTCTTACAAATAGAAAATTTTTTGTTTCCATAGAAAATGAACACTCAAGTCTCAGGAATATTAAAGCTTCTGTTCCACAAGGTTCTATTTTAGGACCCCTTCTTTATCTCTTTTATGTGTCAGATTTTCCGCCCCTGGATCTGATTAGCGGCTGCTTTATCGGCTGCTATGCGGACGATACTGCAGTGGCTGTCAGATCCATTAGGGCTGAACATGCAGTATTAAAACTTCAAAAATTTATGCCTTCCATTGAATCGTGGTGCACCAAGTGGCGTATTGCTATTAATGCATCAAAGTCTCAACTTTTACTCATCCGGAGAAGATATGCACGCAAAGGATTCTATGGTGAATTGAAATTATTTAATGAAAAAATACCACTTGTCACCAAAGCCAAGTACCTTGGTATCGTGCTGAACACCTCCTTTAAGTGGAATGATCATATTGCAAAAATTAAACAGAAGACCATAGGAGTAATTAACAGCCTCACTCCCTTACTTGGAAAATATTCAAGACTAGACCTTTATAAAAAACGTCACATATACACTGCTATTATTCGTCCAATTATGACATACGCTTCACCCGCATGGGCAGCCTATAAGGCAAAGGATATTAAAATTCTTCAAATTATTCAAAATAGATTCTTAAGATTAATTACCGGAGTTCACTTTTATGTTTCTAACGATATGCTACATAAGGATCTACAAATTGAAACTATGGAAAAATATCTGCACAAATTGAACAAAAATTTCTTCGATAAAGCCATAAATTGTGACCGACTGAAGCACTTCAACACGTTTGATTACATCATCCTTGAAGAGGACGTTGACCTTCGTGCACTTGCAGCATTCCTCACGCGGAGTGCTAACTTCCCCACGTAATAAAAATTCATGACTGGTTTCCGTTCACACAATGTTTAATATCCTGTACATGTTTGGTGCCTACCTTACTTATACTTTTCAATTTACATTAACTGTTTTGTAACTCATGATACTGTATCGTATTTAAACTTGTATATTTTATATTTATTATGCATTGTATATCTTTTCAGTCGTCTTGTATTTGCCACTTGTGGCTTCCCTTTTGACCTTTACTCTTTTATTTTTTATTTGTCCGGACTTTCAACGTCTTGTGGCCTTTTTAGGCAAATTTTGTCATTGAGCCGGTAAAGTTGCATTATTTGCAATAATTCGGCTATAAAATCACTGACTGACTGACTGACTGACATCGGGCGGTCTTTTCATTAATGTAATGATGGAATAAACATCAATTCAAAAAGCTATTAAATGTTCTTCGAAGACGTAAATATTAACACAGCTGTTTTTCAAGAAAAATAATAAATGGATTCTTTTTGTTATCATCGTTTGTTACTTTGAGCTACGACTACATCACATCATCATGGCACATCACACATATATATATATATATATATATTATTTAGTACTCCACACATTCCGCGCTTAACCATTTCTCAGTGTGATTTCATTTGGCAAATGTAAATCTTGATATTATCCTTAGAATTTATTGCGATTAATTTAAAATAGCAATAAATGCCTTTCTGAACAGTTTAAATCTTTATTTTTACTGTTTCTATTTATTATAAATTAAAAAGCAATGCTTTTGTTAAACATATGTATATGTGATGTTCTATATTACATACTTGGTAAATAATCGCTTGGTTTCTTATTGTTTTCTTAGTTTTAGGTTTTAATTTTTTTTACATTTAAAATAAACATGTAATGTATAGATTGACAGTTTCTATGCAATTTGTGTTTATTTAAATACATCAAAAAACAATCATACTAAGATTAGTCATTAATGCTTTTAATCACTAAAATATCTTTTTGCGTTCACTTAGAACATTTTGAAGACAAAAAGAGCATTTAAGAATATTTTGTCATTACATATATATCAGAATTCGGCAGCTATGCAAGCATGGCTGCGTGACGTATGTCTTGAAAAATCCGAGTCGGGAGTCTATTGGAATTTCTCGAGAAAATTTATTTTCTTATATACTTTACTTATAATGGTACACAACAGAGTTTATATAAACACCTTTAAAGATTATTACATTACAGTGCTCTTTGGGTTAGAAAAACTTTAAAGTTTCTTGATAAGTACTTTTTTTTGGCTATAGTTTGGCAAAGAAATGAGCTAGAAATTTCCATTCTAAATCGAATCATAGTACCTGTCCTATATGGATCTGTAGCAGTGCTAGGTAGTTTTGAAAACGAGAGTTTACATCTGTTTAGAGAATTAAGTAGATATCTGTGGATTTGTTTAAATTATATTTGTTATAATTAAAGGTCTTTTTTTTAATTCTCTTTGAAAGTTTCCGTTTTTGTGCGTTTTAATGTATGTATGTGTATTGCAGACTACGCTTTCTTGAAAGTATTTGTACGACATAATTTATTCTGACGTATTCATGGTATTTTATCTTACATTCTTCAGAACTTTTAGATAAAGCTCTGAGCATTTGCTTTTACATTTCTTAAAGCAAATAAAATTTCAATTGCGACAGCTGTATTCATAATCTTTGATATATTTTTACTTTTTATCTTTCATACACAATATTTTTTTACTTTCTGTTAGTATGCAATTAGCCAAATCTTCATAAGTTTAATACAATGTTTAAAATATATATATATCTTTGTGTTCAATCTGTTATTTACGCATTTTTTATGCAGATTTATTTGACAATGTAATGTATTATGTTACATTTATCAAACTAAAGTAATATGTGAGTGATATTATATTTAATAGTGCAACGTTTTGTATTGCTGTCCTTTTTCAACTGATAAAATTAATTTGAAATAAAAGTTTAAAATATATAATTCTTAAAACATAGTTTCAGTTACGTTAAGATTATATTCTTGAAATATAATCTAAACGTGTTTAAAATATTTTATTCAGTGTTACGTTGTTGTTAAAGACGTCCGAAGAAGTAGAAACGTGAGCAAAATATTACAGAGAACACGAACAAAGTCTTTCATTTATCTGCTTCCCTGAACAGTACATATGAAATAAAAACTGAGATTCTTCCGTGTTATCTTGGAAAAAAATGCAAATACCAGGCAAAAAAATTCTGAGAGAAATGCAAATATTCGTAAATGAAGGCATATTTTTTCCTTACAACGTAAGGAAGAATGCTAAGACTATAAGTTTAAAATGCTTCTTCCCCTTTGAAGCTGTCTTTTGTCGAGATATTCTATTAAAGAAACATATCGACGTGATTGAAATGCAAATCAGATTTAGGATTATTTTAGCGTTAAAATGAAAATTGCTAATTTAAATACAAGCTACAGATATGTTTTTGTGTATTTTAAAGGTCAGATATGAAATTAACACTTCACTTATTAATATTCAAAGAATAATAATCACAATTTATAATTAATGCTTATTATCAGTAAAAACGCTTTCTTAAAATAACTGTCTTTATTGCACCTCCTTTACGTCTTGTTAAAGGTTCTGGGCTGTGATACCCATTTTAAATGAATATTTTCTATTTCATTTTATCTTTTTCTATATCTTTCAAATTAATATTGTGAGTTTTTATATATTTTTACCTTGCCCCGAAGGGAGACCTGAATTAATTTAATGAGAAATATATCTCTAATGAAATTCGAGGAAATAAATGTTTCGTATTAGCAGCAAATATTGTCACCTGTCTGTCTCGATTAGAGGAGAATGTTTACGAATAGCGCATGCACATTAGGTAAACAGCGCTGAATCGTCTGTGAAATACTGTTTCTTTTTTTATTTGTTTGATTTCTTTCATACATCGTTTTAGATTTATTATAGTATTTGAATAGAACATGTGGCAACGATTAGATAATTCGTCAGATGATATAATTTTTGTGTATTATTAGTTATGAAATGAATGAGATTTAAAGCTTTTAAGTGAGCCTAGCGCCAGAGTGTCACTGTGGAAAATAAATTTAGTGAATTTTAAAGAGTGCATTTATTCTATTGTGGTTTATACGCCATCGACGAAGTAAATGTCATTCCATACAATAAGTTCAAATGAAATGCAGGAAAAAATGCGTATAATTTAACATTCCGTACAAGGAAGTCATGTAGTGTACACATCAGCTTTTTTTTTTCTTTCGATTTTAGATTGATCTATACAAGAGCTTAATCTCAAAAATACATAAATCTCGTTAGCGAATAAAGAGTGACATATTAAGCGGCATAAAAGTGGAGTTAAAAATGTGCAGTTGATTTGAACGATTTTTCTCCCGTAAATTGAAAATTTAATTTACTGAAATTAAGAATTATAGTTAAATTAAGAATAAGTTAGTAAGTATTTGATTGATTAGCTGATTTTCATAAAGATGTATTATGAAAATTATTTTAATGTGCTCTCAAAACAAAACAGGCAAAGTTTTCCCTTTGAACACTGACAAGAAAAGTGTGCTAAATGACACAGATTAGTAACTGTGTTGTATTGGAACTGGAAACGTGATGAGAAAAGTGAAGTGACATGCTACTGTGGAGACGAAATAAAGAAGTTCTATTGCATGTTTTACTGTTCGAAATCCGAAATATATTTTAGAAGTAGAATACATTTTTTCCGAAACGCATCGAGAAAAGGTAGATGCTAACAATTAAATAATCAAAATATTCTCATTTAATGTTTACAATTTCTGTTCCTAATGCTTTTGAATTTCATGAATATACTTCCTAGCTAACAGACATTAGAATAGGAACGTCATAAAATTATGTTAAGTTTGAATTCAATTGCCCTTTTTTTATCCCTAACTATATTTTGCTCATTATTAACTAAACTTTTATTCTCAAATGAAATACTTCTGCTACAGCATCCTGTCTTGCTATTGAAGTCACTGCTATTTTTATTTATTCCTCCTCCGCATAATCATCGTATCCTTCTGAAAAGAAAATTCCATGAAATCTTCGGGAATGTTTATCAATTTAATCGTGACTTCTTTCAAAAACAACTTCAGTTTCTGCAGTCTTCTAAAATAGGGATATTTTGATCAAGTATTATGTGTTAGATAAGTTATGCGTGAGTACCAAAAATAAATATTGGCTTCTATTTGATAAATATGATGCATTTTGAAAGGTCTGATATTTTCTGCCTGGAGGCAGAAATTTTACTGTAAGCTTATCTCCCATGCATGCTAATTTCTGGCTTTCGTTTTCCAAAACCAGACTCTGCTGTTCTGAATTGTATTTTCTTCTTAATAAAATCGTTGAATACGATCTAATCGGAATTATATTAGTAAACCATATGAGTGAAAATCGATTTACTGAACTTACTTGCTACCTGCTGTAAAGTGTTTTAGTGATATGTACTTCCGACAACGCTAGTTTACAGTCTGATACTACAATTTATAAAACTCTCTACGCTTATTTAAAAGAATAGGGGAAATTCTTAGTGAAATAAATGTCAATATTCCGCATTCATCAACTTCTGAATTAGGATTTCAGGTTATTAGGAAATGTAGTAAGCTTAATGCTAGCCACCGCTTAAATAATTATTACTGGATATAGCGACTTAACAGTAAAGAGTCATTACAAGATGAAATAAATGTAAAGTGCGTACATGGCCTTTTACATCCTTTAATTCCACGTATTTTTAAGCCATTATATTCTGAAAAAAAAAATCTTTTACTTATGGAAGCTAAAATCTTTCAGAACTGGTGACTTGCCTGGCTAAAATGTAGGTGAATGATGCTTTAATAGAGTAATGTAACGTAATATACTAAGTGATACCCAAACATGGAAGGATTCGATTACAGATTCCGGGCGAAATGTGATTTATAGATATGTTCAAGAACCGCAACTAAATATTACTATTGTTTTAAAAAGTTAATAAAAATTAGTATCATGATTTTTAAACAAAGAGGGCTCTCCACCAGTGGACACGCGGTTAAAGACTGCTTAATACTGGTAATTCGCTCTGGGTTCGAACTCAAATGAATGGCATGGCTGTATAGTCTATTTTCATGGATTTTCCCGAGTGTATTGTGAATTTTCCCCGTGTGTATTTCTTTTAGAATGTTTCTCACAAAGCCGCCCCTTTTGTTAGGTAGATAGCCTTCCATAAGCTTCCGTAATCCATCAAATCTTTCATAAAAACGTAACTTAATGAGTAAGATGTACAATTTGAAACCTTTTTATCTAGTTTTATAAGAACTCTTTGCATTAATATTTATTATTCTGATACTCGCTTTTAAACGTTACAAAGTCCTTTATTCTGAATTGCAATGTTAGCTAGTATAACTAGAATTATTTTTACTGTTATTTCTTAGACTGTCTGGAATATTTTATTATTTTCAAGACCTTTCAACTATGTCTTTGAAGTTATATTTGGAAATTAAAAGTGTAAATTATTTTATTTCTAGTGTTACAGTATTTATTATGTTATTTATATTTTGATTTCTAGTGTTATAATATTTATTATTTAGAGTATACTTTTTTCCAAGAAGATATTTTCCTTAATGAATAAAGGAGTTGCATAACAGTTGTTTGGGTCATCAGTATTTTTTGTCACAAGATTCAGATTTCAGTAAAAACAATAATTAAACAGCATATGAAAGCAGTTTTATGCTACTAAGTATAGATTCATTTTTAATTTTGGAAAATAGGCTTAATGGTTTAATTTGTATAACTGCATGAGTATATGTCGCTGAAGTACTTATGTTGAAATTATCATGCCGTTCTTTAAATTTAGGTTTATAACTAACCTTCTTTACGCAAAAACGTGGCTGCAGTGTTCATGTAGTGGCGTGAATCTTAGCGGTAGAAGATACTGATTGAGGGTTTTATATAAAATATCTAATCTATCTTTCAAATAATAAATGAATAATAGCCTTTTAACAACTTCCATCTTTCATTCTAAAAGTAATAGAACAATAATTTTTCTAACTAAACTCTCTGCAGTTCTGACGCGCGCTTATCGATGAAATATGAACCCAACATCTGTACATTAATCTTTCGTGTGATCTGAAATGGAATTCGGTATAAAACGATAATTACGTCGCAACTCTCCCTCTCTTCGCTGTTCTAATCTACTTCATTCCGCTGCATTGTTTTGACGTTAACGACGCAGAGTTTACTTTTCCAAGTTTCGTCCACTGTTTAAAAAATATAAGCTGTATAAAATTGTGGGGTGCATAGAACACTCATAGTGATGATGTGCATTATCATGGAATATAACTATGTTTCTGAACGGCCACGTCTGGAAGATTTTTGGTTTATGCATCCATCTTTCTAACTGCGCAGTTAAACCTCTCCAACGCCAATCCGCCACTTATTTTCACCAAGTGATCGTATTACATATATATATATATATATAAGTTAAAAATATAAAAGAATAAAGGTACATAAAAGTTACATGTATAAAAGTTAAAGTATATATAAAAGTTGAAGTAAATGAAAGCTATAACAAAAAGATTTGTTAAAAGATGGAAGATGATAAAAAGTAGCCAATCTGTTACAATGTGGTTTCCTTTAGATCAAATTTTTGACTTTTTAAAATATTTCAGGAAAGTAATAATAATAATAATTCAGGAAAGTTTTCAAATAAAAATAGAATCCGAAAAAGAAAAAGTAATTAAAATATGATATATACGGATGTTACTAATCCTAATTATAAGATAGAAATTCAAGATTTATCTCTCATTTTTGGTTAGTTCATATATAACAGAAAATAGTTAAAAATATTTAGTAAAATTAACTCTTATCAAACAAATGCCGACAACAATTTTCCAGAATATGATATCTACGCATATTATAGTAGAGGTCTTGGTATAAGACTTCTACTACAGGAGTAGTAGAGGTCGAAAGAGGTGTAGAGGTCTTGGTACGGACTTGTGCGTTATTCCGCTATCGTCGTGATTGATGTGAACAGAAATTTTCAATCTTTTTAATTGCTTTCAGTTTCAAAAAATTTGTGGTACAGGCAATTTCATTTGCTCTTGCAAATAAGCGTTTCCTTTTGTATATTTTTCCGCATTGTTAGTATTTCTTTCACTCTTAATTCTTCGAATATTTTGGTTCAGTCAGCTTGAACGCTTTTAATGATGCCAATGATGGCTTTCATAAAAAACTCTTCATAATTTATTTATTGCTTCTTTCCTGCTCTACAGCCACATATCATTGTACTGTTGCTGCAAGTGGCCCTCTTAAAGTGCGAGCCATATACGGCTCTTCTCTTTGTGAAGTGGCCCCCATCGACCACTGAGCCATATAAACTAAAGAAGAAAAAGCGACCTCAATGTGATTTCCTTGGGCCTTTCAGAGAAAAGAAAAAAAAGGATTACCAATGACGTCACGCACCACCACGCAGTCTACCACTGGTGATGCAGTCCTCCCCGTGTGAATGTAAAGAAAGAAAGAACAAGATCCGAAACCAACTCCTTGGAAAAGGGCCAAAGCATTTTCATCATTCGCAAACTCTTCAGCCGAGAAAAAGATGCGTTCTTTTCCATCAGTAGTGAATAATGCCGGGCCATTCGCTGCCAACCAGACGGTTCTTTTCTGGTTTTTCTTTTCGCCACAAAAGCACTAGATGAATGTCAACCGTATTTGCAATGTTTTATCCTGTTATTTTATTCGCAGCTCTTTAACCCGATGGGGAAATGGAATTTTCTTTTGCCTTTTATCTGCTATTTCCAACGAAGAAAACCGTTAAGCTTTTCAAAGAACGTGTCAGATACTCCAAAGAGCTGGGATCAGTAACTTAATGATTTTTATCATCTTTTAAGACTGAAATATGTTCAAGTATATGATCAACAGGTATCGGAAAACATATCGTAAATCATTCATAGATTTCGAGACATATATAAATTCAGCACTTCGATGAGCGTGAAAATTATTGCAAAGGACTTCTAATTTAAAGCTATATAATCTTATTAGTCCAAAGGCGCTTTCTCCCTGAAAGACTATTGTTTTCGTTTTGCGATTTGCGTCGGAAACATTAAAAGTCTGAATCACTTTTCAAACTGGTGCCCCAAAATATTGCAGCCATGAATTCGAAGAAGTTAAATAATGAAGAATCTGTATAAATGTATGTATATTTCTCCAAATGTGATAAAACAACGGTACTTAGAGCCACCCAATTTTGAATAACGTTCGTTTCCACCCGAATATGCGCATCTGGAAGCCCGAATTTGCAATTTGTTTTATTATCTATTTCATGAGGAAAACAACCTTTTTATCTAAAGCGCACGGAACTGTGTATCAGAAATTCTAAAGATACGCTCATTTAAAAATTAATTTGCGATACTGTTGTTGAACTGAAGTTTATGGTTTAAGGGCGAAGAACATGATACTTAATAAATAAAAGTAACGCATAAAACGTTAAAAAACGCCCCTTTGAACATAATTTAAAATCTGAAATTTTCATATTTTTTTTCCCTTTCTTTTTTTTTTTTTTTGTTTTCTGATTTAATCATTAAGAAAATCTCTCTACGCAAAAGTAATTGAAAAAAAGAAAGGAAATCTGGAAAGCTTTAGGTTTTAAGGAAAACGAGAAGATTTGCTAAATTTTTTTATGCTGTTGCTGAGCACTACAGCTTACCAATCTACTCTCAGACGCACTCTACATTTTATTACATAATTTGCTGTATTATTTCCTTGAAAACTAGCCGCTCGAGCGGCCTGCTTTTTTAAAGAGTTATCATGAAAAAAAAAGGATATAGGGACTTTAATGTGTCATTTCGTAAAAATATTTAACAGTTCTAATAAGACAAGTGTTTTTAAATGCATTTTCTTTAAATCTATCAGATTAAAAAGTAAAAAGAAAAAATTGCACTTCAAATGATTCGGTCTAATTCGATCAGTTCAAAATTTCGGACTTCAAGGTGTCCACGTTCGTATAGAGGACTGTGTATTAAAACTTTGGTGGCTCTATATGGCTTTATGTTTCCACAGTGTGAAAAATATGCATACATACATACATATAGATTCTTCATTGTTTTTCAAATAATATATCGCAATAACATTGGGGGGGCGACAATTTGAAAAGTGATTTGGACACTGATGTTATACGGACAAAAAGTAAGTTTCGAGACTAATAGCACATCCGGTGCTAAATGTCTGCCTTAAAGGAATTTTTTCCTTAAACTGTGCAGTTTACGCTTGAGTTCTTTAACCAGCTATTTTATGCTAATGATGTTTTCTATCTCTTTCATTTCCATTTTCCTACTGGAATTTAAATTTGTAGTTCGCGGAATATTCAAATGAAATAGAGAGAAAAGCGTATTTAAATGAAGGTTTTAGGTGATAGAATCAGAGCGTCTTCTGCCTACTGAAGGTCACGTTGCTAATTTGATTCCCTTGCGAGTAGTATTCCGAGTACTCTGCGGCGTTGCATTATTCTCTTTATTAGGCTTCTTACGCCCACCTTAGGTCACAGCCAGCTTGCGCGTTATTCTAATTGTGCAGCCGCTAGTCTAAATTACTCTTCTTAGTTTTAGTTCATCCATTATCTTTGATTTTAGCCATAATTTTTGGCTTCTGTAAGCACTAGTGGTGCCGTCTGTTGACTTTTATTCGAGTTGAATAAAAGGGTCCTTTACAGCCTTTCACGTCTCTGCGGTACTTAACAAGACATAATGGTAATTCGATTGTAGTCTAAGAGTTCTAGTACTTTGATGCTACCAGAGAATACAAGTCTGTATAAAATAAATATTTTATTCAATCTGAATAGGCTGCTTTTGATGGTCGATGATGGATGATCTTATAAGGAAACTTCTTTATTTTCCTGATTCATTTTACTGTTAGTTTGACTCGTGTAATAGTTTAACCCTTTGACGCTGCGGTATTTATGATTTACGTTTTACTAACACTTAGCTTTATGCTAATTTCTATCCAGTGTTCTTTGTCCAGTCACAATTATTGATCAGGTTTGTTATAACTGTACTGCAAGCGGCATAAAACTGAGACATTAATTTAATTGTGAGATAATTGGAACATTTTCTGTGATTCTGCTATCATGATTTGGAAACCATTCGCAGAGCGACGGAGCTACCGATGATTTGATGCAGCTCAGTAAATGTTAAAACGGAAATAGTGTTCGTTTGGATCTGAAATGCGTTGCAGATTTGAGTAGAACTCGTTACTGTATGATGACTTAATGTCTCATAGCTTACCTTGTTTTCACTTTAGTTATAGCACCCATACGTCGGGGCTAATAATTATTTGCTGAATTTTATCTTTGAAGTTTTTCTTGTATGTTAATAGATAAGCAGTACCAGAACCGATAATCTGCCAGTCAATGCACGTAGTGGTTATCCATTATGACTTAACAAAATATGATACCAAATATTTTACATAATAGAAGTTATGTTGTATATGGGAAATATGTCGTTCATAGTAAAATTCATATACCTGTAGCATATTTGCACGCATAATGATGCGAGAGGTCTGTAGTGGATTTAATTATGTCAGGTTATTCCAAAAGCGTGTTTATGTATTTGGTACCGTATTTATGAACTTCATATGAACTTTTCAACGCTATACATACATGCATACATACATACATATATACATACGTACATATATATATGTATATTATTATTAATTAAAATCTGAGGAGTTTTGAATTAATTTTTTCCCTTTCTTTCTTAATTGCGAAACTTCTTAAGAGGAAGGAAAAATACCGAAAGGAACAGAAATATATGTGTGGTAAGAACTGCCAATATTAGTAGTGTTTTTAAATTTACCTATTTCATGAAAACTTTGAAAACACAGTATTATATATATTAGTTTCGCAATTAAAAAAGAAAGGGAAAACAATTAGTTCAAAACTCTTCAGATTTTAATTAATAACATTTGTAGTAGACATCTTGAATATTTTGTAAGAAAGACCGGCATCGAGCTTTTAAAACTTCTTAAACTTGAAATAGGATACAGTATGGAACTGCTGTCTGCTGATAAAAATCTTTATAAACTTTATTTAATAGCATGCTAAACCCATATTTCTAGCAATAGTAATATTATCGGCTTCGTATGAGATACCTTTCTAGCAACTGCATCTAATGTTACAAATTTCTCAGAACGTGATTAAAATAATATGCGATCTATTGGGTTAGATTCATTCATTTTATCAAAAGTTGGAAGGACTGTCTTCAATCGCAAAGAGGGACTCAAAGAAGGACTATCTCATATTTGGCTAGTTTACTTCAAAAGTTATTTGATGGTTTACTGAGGAATCAAATTATTCTCATTAAACTGAAGTTTCTGAATCCTTTATGACTGTGCCAAATAATGCCTCCTACTACATTGCATCCAATTTGGGTTACGGAAATCATTTGCATCTGACTGTTTTAATAAAATTAATTGACGTCCCCCCCAAATGAGTGTTTATACCCGTCTTTTACATTCCTTGGTTTAAGTTCATTGTGTGACATTTAAAACCATTTCCCGATGTTTCAGTTATAATTTAATAATACTTATTACAAGCATTACGAAAGTATAGTATATTCTTGGAAAACTGCAAATGGATTTGTTATTAAAAATATTGTTACATCAAAAGTATATCCATTTTTAATTAAGCTGAAAAATTATATAGATCATTATTTTTTAAAGCTTTACTGGCGGTTAGGTATAAACCCTATCCTATTTATCTTGGTGTATGTCACAGTTTTCGTTCAGAGAAGTTATGCAAATTTTAAAAAAAGCATGTGGCGTAGCTTAAGAGTAGAATTTAAAACTCTTGCCTATTAGAACGTTCGTACACCGCTGCTGTCTCTAATTTCTATTAAATCAGTTAAATAATGTAGACAAGCAGTTGTTTTGTTGGTAATTAATTAGAAGTAGGTCAGATTAATAAAGTAATTAGCTTTAAATTAGATCTTTTTTATAAACAACTGAACTTTTGCGATAGTTAGTAGGTGAATAAACTTTTATTTAGATTTTAATTTGACTTGTATTTTATATTGACAGTAAATTAGTTGACAAGAGAGATTATTCGTTATCATTTCAAGATAACTCATTGATGCCTATACGCTGAAAGTTCACTTTAAGTTAATTTTACATCATAGAATTATCAACTCAATTCTGCATCATTTTGGATATTCGAGACAGTTCTTATTCGCTGTGAACATTGTTCAGATATCAAACCTTTGCTTAAAAGGATAGCTTGGTATTTTGATTTTCTATTCATAATCATCATCGATAATAATTAGCGTAACTTTTGTTCATACGCTAAATAAGATATTTTCCATTAGATTATGTTAAATTTATTTTTGTGGTTAAATGCTATTAATAAAATCAAATTACAAAATTGGTTATTCAATTTATAAGTTAAACTATGTGTTATGTTATTGACTGAAGGAGAAATGAATATTTTTATTTAATCCTCCTAGTCAAATTAAATAAAGACGAAGCATTAACACTATTATGCAAACTCAACTGAAACAAGGTTTTTCAGTATATTTTCAGCCTGGTTAACACTTATTACAAAGCCGCTTCAGCAATTTCCTTCTTTCCTCTCAGAGAGAGAATCTGAATATTAATGTTTACTCATGTTGTCTGAAACAGAATTAAACCTTTCAGTAAGATGTCATAGATTATCTTACTGAAATAAAAGCACAGCATTAGTAAGGTATCAATAAATTTTTACAGATATTGTTGCATTTGTATCCAACAATTTTCAACGTGAACGCCATAATATATTAGTATCCATCTAAATACAAATTCACATGAAAATTCTGCGTTTTTTGTCCCCGTTTCGCGCTGAAACGGATTTCGTATAACACATGCAGCCTGCAGGGGATTAGTTTATATTGGATTGGATTATGGCAAAATACTCGAGGGCAATCTACTTGCATGGTAGGTTTTAATTTTTCACACACCACTCCGGAGATAATACATAAATTATCCAAATATGTCGAAAATAATCAAACAATCCAGAAAATTTCTGTACTAAACATTTGCATTATTGAAAGAAAGAAACCTTACTAATGCTGTCAAATGAAACCTATTTTCTTCTTCAAAATTATCTGATTTCTTTACGCTAAAATATTCTACAGGCCTTGAAGTCTTACCTTAATCATAACTGACACAAATGCGGTTAGCTTGCGCTGATAAGAAATGCTTCTTCCTCGCTTCTTTTTAATAAAATTTACCGCCCGACTTCCTTTAGCGAAAGCTTTTCGCACGACTGATTAGAGGATTTTTCCTTTTTTAATTCGATTTTAGATATTTCGTTATTGTTTTTACGGATAGTGCAGATACTTTTTCTGGGAGATAAATTTGTTCTTTAATCTTCATATAAAATGACTGCATGTCACGTTGATAACATTATCTTTTCCAAGAAATTATATTTCATTTATTTATTTAGCGAAAGCTCGGTATTCTCCTTGTCGTATGATTTTAATCTGCATCGCGTGCGACATTGTCGAAAACGTCGGATTGGCATGCGTAGATTTGCGTAAATGTGCCACTGAAAACCGATTACCTTCAGAACTTGGCTTCTGGAGATAACGAATGAGACAATATTTTTGATGGCAAATTGGACAGTGGGATGTTACTTTGTATCGAAGTGTGTAACAGAAACATTAGGTAACGTGCCACATAAAATATCTAACCTGCTGTCAAGAAAATTATTTGCGTAGTTGTTCTGAAAATGATTCTTAAAAGATTTCAGTTTTGATTTATAAATGTAATGCTTATGATATATAGTTCCAGTATTTTAATTCTTGTGATAGATTACTGTATTAGCTCGAATATACCGTGATATTTCTTATATTACCTTTTGACTATCATTTTATTTTTACAGGGTGCTGTAATATTTTGTATTGCGCAATGTATTCGAATGTGTCTTAGCGGTGAAATCCGTAAATGTGAATCATGCCATTGGCAAACTTCAAAACTTCATTCTCCACATTGAAAAATGGTGTGCACGCAGCGGAAAGTTCAAATCAACGCGTCCGAATCACATTACTCAGAAACGAAAAAGTAGCGTTCCGCTCAAAAGGATTTACGTTTTTCAATGAACCTGTTCCTGTCGCCTCTCAAGCAAATTACCTTGAAATATTTTTTAACGATCGCCACACATGGACACAGTACGTTTATAATGTGTGAGACAGGGCTATAAAATTCATTAAATGTCTTTACTCCCTCATTAGAAAGTACTCTTCAATAGATTTGTATAGGAAGAGACTCATTTATCTTTGTTATTAGGCCAATAATGACCTACGCTTGACCGGCTATACGGCAATAACAGACCAGAACTTAGTAAATTACAAGTGGTGCAGAGCATCTGTGATTATACGATATTATAATCACAGATGCCCACGTTTTTGTAAGGAATAAGTGTCTTCACGATGACCTAGCGAAGTTCTTACGAAGATTAATAAGTAATTCTATCAGGACGCGCAAGATTGTAGCATTATGAGTCATTTCAATCTATGAAATTCTGCAAGATGATCGGCACTTATGCCTTTTATGTTAAATGAAAATCAAATTTTCCCTATATAGGATTTAAAATTGTTATTAAAATTCCACATTGTGCAAACTCAAGCATTTTAAATCGTTTTCCTACTTTTTGTAGGGCTTTCTGCTATTTTGGCATGACATATACTTGTAAATATTATCTAAATAGTGGTCTATTTTCTGGGAGAAATATGTATTTTATGTACTGTAAATTCTGTAAAATGTATTTTCTCACGATTTTTGAACTTTTGACCATCAGTCAATCAGATTACACCGAGGATATCAGCTCATGCGATTATTCCATATCATTGCTTTGCTTTCCGTAGGATTTTCCAAACTTATTTGAAGGACTATTATTGTACATATCAACTAAATATTACGTGCAGACGACGAAAAAATTATATTTTTTTATATTTTTCAAGACTCTTGGATTCCCATCTCTTCAGTCAACCCGATGTCTTCGCATCCCTCAAGTGACAGAGGAGTCACACCCTCTCCAACTTCCATCCTGTCCTCGGTACTCACTCAAGCATTTCTGTACTTGCATCGCTCCTTGAACACCTATGTTACGATAGCCGGTATTCAGCTTGCATATATAGAAAGCTAGACACGGAGACAGCGGCAACTGGAACTGAATTCGAATGTGTTTATGCTACATATTTAAAGAAATCTGATGATTTTTTACTTAAGGATAGTTTTTGTATGACTATGGAACAAATTTGTTTCAGCGCTTTTTTAGGGATGGAATGTGTACTATAGTTCATGAATTTGTTGGGACGCATATATCCCACTAGTTGTAAAAATACTAAAAACTCCTTCAGCAAACCATTCTTTTCTTAAAACGCTGCTTGATATTTGAGCAATCGAAATTCTGCGTTATAAAAATCTCCACTTTTATTTCAAAGTAGGATAATTACCTTTCTTCTACATACCAATAACATAAAATGTCATATACACAACATAAAAAAGTCATTATGAAAACTGGTACACCGAAAAGGAAAGCAAATAGAAGAATATTTTTGTGTTGTACATATAATGGGAGAAACGCATGATTACATTTGTAGGTGGTTTGGGATACACAGCATAAAGAATTCAGTACAAAGAACTTCTACCTCTAGCAGTAACAACAGATGTAATCCGACTGTGCATGGAGTCGAATTGAGCTTTGATGACGAAGACGGATACGGGTACTTCATTTCATGCGGCTCCAGCTCTGTCAGAGTTCACCATTTGTAGTAGGTGACAAGCGGTGACGCGCCAGTTTTTCGGATCCCATAACCAGTGGGTAAGACATCTCAAAAACGTGCTAGCCATGACAACGGTAGAACACTCTCTATATCACGGAAGATTAGAACAGTATGGGCAACATGTGATCGTGCATTATGTTGTTCAAAGATGGTGTCACGCAGGCTGCATAGATACGGCAAGGAAAAAGATACGCCAAACTTGTAATATCAGCTGTTACTACATTTGATTACATACTAAACATGCGGGGACGGGATACAATACCACCTAACCTCATGGGAAATTGATGGTGTCTCCGCGTTTCGCCAGCTGCCTAGATAACCAGCTATGCGAAGGAAACAGTCCGGGATGTGTATCCAATGGCGCCCTATTCGAGCACGCCAGGTGCTGAGTCCGTATGACGATAACAAATTCAAGCTGGCAACGTTCGTTTCCCTCAGTGCCTCCACACGCGGATACATCAATCATGATGCTGTACCCAGATTTGAATTTGTCTGAAAGACCATCTTGGTGCCACTCCTGTGCCCAATGTTTTCTTTCGCTGCACAGCTGTAGGTGTGTTTGTCTCTGCTGTAGGGTCACATGAAGCCGCAATACTGTTGCTGCGTTGACTGTCTAAGGTATTGAAGACGTCGTAGCACTACCTAGAGGGATATTTGTCGTTTCTGCAAATGAGCCATGTTCTTGTCTCAGGGTTCGTGACGTAGTCATGCAACTCTGCAAGGCCAAGATAATAACATATATGTTCTCTTGGGCGTTAGTGGTCCGCTGCCTCTGAGATTATGATCCTCCTGAACTCATCAATTCCATATTCGCCTTACAGTCATGGGATACCGACCAACACGATCAGCAATGTCACGAACGATAAACTGCAGTTTCAATGATCCTGCCGCGGTCGAATTCCAACACAAACTAGTAGGAGATTCTTCTTCTTAC
>KK113712.1:264604-297066 GCA_000611955.2 Stegodyphus mimosarum
TTTACACAAACTAAAACTCAGATGCAACTTCAAATGTGAGACCTGCTGCGCATTCTTTCCATTTATACAAAACGTAGGTGTCTTTACTGATACATGCTTTGTGCGCAAGCCCCGGAATTTTGATCATTAGTATATCCCAGCATATAGTATCTGTCATGCAAATTTGACGCTTGTTACACGAGGTCTTCAATTTAAATGGCCAACAGCATACACAAGGCTATGCAATAGGCAGACTTTTCTACCGTGGAACCTTCAAACATTCAGATTCATCGTATGTATATTTTACTGGTAATGTATGAAATATGGGATTTCTAGGTGATATGTAAAATACCTGGTGGGCAAAGTAAGAAATATGGGAATTATTCTAATATTATGTATACTTTTCGTGGACACTGTGTATAATACTTTGGCACTAGATAGAATGACGGATGCTATTTAGGCAAAATATCAAAAGGGATGGACGAAAAAGCTTTTATTTAAAAGATGTGATGTAGAAATCGGTAGCAGTAACGCTTTCTTTAACAGGCAATTATGTGGTGTTAGTGGAACAGAAAATCAAACTGATTTAATGCCCCCTTAAATCAGTTTGCTTTTGTTTTCCTCTAACACCACATAATAGCGAATCAACGGCCAATACCTCTACGGTCCTTTCTAAGGAGTCATTGCGATCTTTTCTACACTAGCTTTTAGTGAGTAATTTCGGTCAGGAAAACACTGCTTTTTCCAGCACTGGCTAGCAACTTTAATAGTTCATCGTAAACTAGGTTATGTTACGTGAATATGGCAAAGCCCAGACGGCTGTCTGTCTAAGAAGAGAAATACTTCTGTGAAGCGCTTTTTAGAGCAAATGACTCGTATTCAGATTATATATGGCGAAAACCAACCATGTAGCCCGCCCGTTTGCTTGGTTTCGAATCCAAAGCAGGTCGAACTACCCGTATTCTGCGGTGTTAATCACTTAGCCACTGATCAGCCACATCTCGGACACTACTCATTTTCACACAGTTCAGTATGGTATAGAATGTTGCTGAAGAAATTCAAAGTTGCAAAGATGGTGCAAGTTGACTGTTTCCACCTGGGATGAGATTCCAAAATCAACATATAGTCTCCCACTTTCTTCGCATGTCTGCGTGCTGTAGTGGTCAGCACGCTGGGCGCGTATTCCAGAGGTCCATGGTTCGAGTCGCGGGGAAGACGTTGCTCATTATTTTTCATCTCTCCAGCTTCCAAATAACCTAATGTCTCTACACTGGCGCCCGAACTAAAATGGTTATGGATGATTCTCCACCACCGGGATTTGGCGATTTTTCAGGGATTTGGTCCCCTGAACCCCAGTCGCCCTTTAAAAGGGGGAGTATATAAGATATTCATCCCACCTTCTTCGCATGCCTTCGTGGTGTAGTGGTCAGCACGCTGGGCGCGTATTCCTGAGGTGCGTGTTTCGAGACCCGGCGAAAGCGTTGCTCATTTTTCATCTCTCCTGCTTCCAAATAACCTAATGTCTCTACAAACGTGCTCTGCATAATGGCATTAAAATTCTCAGAAATGGTAGTATTTTATACTTTTCCGATATGCCTTTTGGAATTATATGGAATGTCTAGTGACAATGTGAAATAACAGTCGTTTTATAGTTTGATATATAATGCTTGGGCTTTCTATATATATTGTCTAGTCATTTTGTGCACTGCCTGCTTTTATAAATTACCACAAATATATATAAGTCTCTCTTGCATTCTGGTCAGTAGGGTAAATATTTTGTAACAATTTACATTTTCTGCAGAATATTCCAGGTCTTGTTAAACTAGCGATCGGGATTTTTACCAAATAAATTTAATAAAGTTATTTTTTGAGCTATAAAAGTACAACTGGCATTATATATTCCTAGCGTTGTTTGATGCTATTAGATATTAAATATTATTTGCACATTTTTAGATGTATTTAGTTTAAATTTTTGGTTGTAATTTATTTTAAGATCCATTATATTTTTAATTTTTTAATACATAAAACATATTAAAAAGTTTTCATTTTTGAGAACATTGGTTTTCTCGAAATAAGCGTGTTTAATGAGGGTAGAGTCGCAGAAAATTTCACTTGATCCGAAAAATCAAACGAAAGTGTGTTGCTGCTTAACAGTTCACTATTAGCATCGCATATACAATTTTCTTAACCGAGAGTATTTTCAGAGTCTATGAAAAGTGTCCTAATCTATGCCACTAACATATTGATTGAATTATAAAACAATAAAATAGTCGCAAGTTGCTCATGGTCTCATGTAAAATAGTTTAGATATTACTACTTTAATGAGAAGCTGTCCTTTATATAGAAAAACTCCCAGATATTAATTTATATTGTTATATGTGAAGCAACAGATTCAAGGAATAAGAAGAATTCAAACGACTTTAAGAAGATGTTGTTTGTTAAAATTTGCCTTTCATTTCAGTACACAATGTTCCAGCTCAGTATAAAGATAATGTACCAGAAAGTTAAAATACTCGATAAAATATTTTCAATAAACCACTTGAATTGTGATGATTAATTTTTCTCTGAGATCCTGGTGACGAATGTGCTAATATGTAGAATATCTGCTTTGAAATTTTCAAAGATCACTGAATGAGAAGTATAATTTTTATCAACAGCTCTGGTTGGTGCATGCAATAGCTTGATATTTCTATCGCTGTTCAAGTCTAAGTGTGCTTTTAAGCAAACAAAATAGGATTCTATTTGGTTAAATATAAGTTAACTGGCAATGAGGCTGTTATTGTATTAAAAACGAAATGCAATGAATTTCAGGTTAAAACGTTATTTTTCATTGTACTGTTTGGTATTACACAATCCATGATTAAACACATTCTAATTCGAGCTTAGATTCATATGTGTCTAAGAAGATGGTGTAATGTCATATTTAGTATAATTTCGGAGAATGATATTTCCCCTTTGAATTGACATACATATTAAAATCTTAAACCTTACTATATTTCCGTTGTGGATATATCGAAATAAAATTTATCACAGGCGTAAAAACTATGTCATAGAATTTAAAATCATTACCACAGAAGCCAAAATAAACATACTTTTCGACCCCAGTAAAATAGGGAAATAAAGTGCAGTCCAAATTAACCCTTATGTCAAGTCGATTGTGTCAATTGAAAGACACAACCTGATGTCAAGGTTAATGTCAAGACTCAATAATATTTTTTTTAAATCTTGAGAAGTAAATAAATAAATTTTAAATGTGGGGAATTTGAAAATTCTCAAAGGTCTGTAATATCAAGTTTCTATTTTTTAAAATTAATTTGGCAAGAAATTTTTACTATAATTAATTTATTTGGATATACAGAAACACAATATGATATTTGCATTTTATTGTTATATATCTAACTTTGCCCTTTACAAGTAAAGAAATACTTCTAATCTGACAAATTCGGAAAAAAATAGTTTCTCGCTATATGTGATAGCCCGCTGTTAATTATATTTGAATCTTAAATGAATAATTCAGATTTAAGGAACAGTGAGCTAGCATAAAGTGAAATTATTAGTTTGCAAATATAAAACTTTGACTTTAAAAGTAAAATATGTTTATATTTTTCGATCGTTTATCAGTATTACTTTATGTAAAATTGGCAGCATGTCCGACTGGCAATTGGGGAAGGTTCGCACTTTGGATACCAGCAAGGGTATTGCTGATGTTTCGTGTTCACTGTTTTAAAAAAGGCTTCATAGACTCCACAAGTGGTACCCATCTAAAACGAAGTGGACGATTATTCGTCACCACTTAATTTGGCTGTTGGGACCTCTTCCACCTCAGCTGCCGTTATATGAGAAGAGAATATAATATTTTTTTTTACTTTCTCATTGCATGTCTTCGTGGTATAATTGACAGTATGTTCGGCTATCAAACAGAAGATCCGAAGTAAGTATCCCGGCGAAAGAAAAACTGTTTAATGCTTCCAGCTGTAAATATAATGATAGAGCACAAGATTTTACGTTTAGAGCAATTGCTGTAAAATTATTCCCGTCGAAATATATGATACTTGAAAGCATAATAGAGTACTATTCTGCAACAATTAGAAATATTTTGTTTTTATAATTGTTAATAATATCTTTTTTCCTCAGTCTCTATGGATACACCATGTCATTCAAACTGCTCATGCGTTCTTATTTTCGCAATCGTTCGTCAGTTTACTTCCAAGTATAAAAATGTTTTATATTAAAGCAAATTTCATACTTTGACATTTTAAAAATTAAAATATCAGTTTTGTAAAAGTTACGAAATCTAACTTTTTACACGGTCCTAAAAGATTATACTCCTTCTAAAAAATAAAATACAAAAAAATTGAATCTCGCACGACAAAAATTGACCAATAATAAAAATTGAAATAATAATTGAATAAATTAAAAAATTCGTGACCAATAATAAATAATTGAAATAATAATTGAATAAATTACGGTTATTCGTGACCAATAATAAATAATTGAAATAATAATTGAATAAATTAAAATAATTCGTTTTTGATTTTTTGCCGTTTAGTATTATTCAATGATATTTCTTTGTAATTTACCGGTCTGTAACATTCTTTAATCTTTAATATTGAGCTGAAAGCATCTTCACATAAGTAATGCATAAGTTTTCATACTGTAAAAATGCGTTAATAATATGCCTGCCATTCTATTATTTTAGAATCACAATCTAATAACCATGCAAAAAAATTGTCTAGATGTATTTTCCACATTTAATTTATAATTTTATGAATTTGCTATGTCCCAGTATTGAAACTGGCCACTGTTTTCTAGAACACCAATTCAATAAGATTATGGGAATAAAATATACCTTTTAGAAAACATTGTATTGATCAAAACGTTTCACAACAGTCCACCCAGTAGCACTTGTCAGTCTATTAAGGTCAGATACATTTTTTTCTAAAATGGTATTTTTTTTAGTTACATGGAAACGAATGAATGTTGCATGCACATTTCTTTTGTCAATTTGTGTATGGCTCTTTGAACATGATCTCAGCTTTTAAAATTATATGTGTCGGTCAACTTTGGTGGTGCCGGAGTCACGCCGTATATGGTTTATATTTTATAAGGTTATAAGGTACATGGTTTATATTTTAGAAGGAATATAAACTTAATATAACTACAGAAACTTGATTTCTTTTACAGATTCTTTATAATTTTAGAATCCCTATGGGATAAATATTTTCCTTATTTAAATCTTTTCTGTGTTTGGAAGTATTTATAACTATCTGCACTAATAACAGGATAAATTAAAGGTTGCAAAAGTAAATACGGCTTTTTTCGGATAAGGTACATCTATACCTCTTATAACTATCTGACTCTCTATTTATTTTTTATTTGTTTTTTATGTTTATTTATAATACTTGTCTACTTCTCTGCATAGCTATCGCTGTATATATGCTTATCCTTAACCTATAAATCAATTTGTCTGCATGTTCCCGCCTAAGTGTGTGCATGCATGTATCAGAATTGATTTGTCTATCTACCTATCTGTTTGCTTGCTAGCTTACCTATTTATATATAACTGCACATATATATTATTTATCTGTCTGTATATCCTAGATTCTATATGCACAAAAAAAGTAAAATAAGTTTATATTTTTATTTTTTTTAAATTGCCTAACAAAGAAAGTTCACATTATAAAATTGGCAATCAGGCTGTTGTGCAGAGAAGTGCAATGAGCTTCACAAGATATTAAAACTGTTTTCTTATTTTGATAATAGTTATCATGCAAATGCATTAGTTAGGGCATTGGGTTTCAAGATTCAAATCGCTTGAGTGAAATATTTATTACATTTTAACGAATACAAAATTTTCTCTCTTGATTGAACCTTTAAGTTAACCTTTGAATCACAAATCTTGAGCTAACTGTTGCTTTAGACTAGTTGTACACACACAGCTAGATCAAAGAGTACAGTTATGTATCGGTATAGTGCATATATAGAGGCTAGAGCAGCGATTCTCAAACGTTCTAACGCGTACCATCTAAACAAAAATTGAAAACCTTTTGTACCGCCACTACAAAGTACTACTACCGCCATCACTCTTGAATAAAGCTCAGATCACGTAAATTTATGAGTCTTAGAGAAAAACCGCAATCAGGATATTGGGGTTTTAATTATTGAGTTTAAATAGTTAAAATTTAAATAGTTAAATAGTTAAATAGTTTTAAATAGTAGTTAAAATATTTTGCTTCTTTGCGTACCACCTATTTTTACTCTTGCGTACCACCGGTTGAGAACCCCAAGACTAGAGTATTATCTGTGCATCAGGAGAACATTTCATACAAATCTTATTCCGTAAACTTCATTGATTAAACTCGCAGCAGTTACATTACAATAAATCCTATACATCTGTATTATTTTATCTTTAAAAACGTAGTGATCAAAATAAATGTGAGTCAGAGAAAACAATTTAATAATCTATCTTAATCTAGTTTTCGAAAATGATCAAAATCAGTTTTAGAAAAGAAAAGTTCGACAAAAGCTTATATTTTTATTTAAGAGACTTAAAATTTGAGGGGGGAGGGATTGAGCATGTTCTTATTTCTTGGCTCATATTTCGATTACAGTTACAGCTGTTGTGTTAAGCTTAAAAATAATTTAGAAGCATAACGAAAGCTAATATTTGCATTTAACAGCAAAGTAATTTCTCATTTTTCCGTATACCGTTGCAAGTTACGGTGCCGTCATGAAGCATACAAAAGAACAAGCTATGAATATACTAACTCCAGGTTCAGTGTCCGGGTTTTGTAGCGGGAGATAGACTCAATACCTCAACAATCGCTTTTAGATGTATAACAGAGCGTAAAATATTAACTTACTCTTCAGCAAAAATAAGAACTGTATTTCTGGCAAAAGCATAAAAGTGAGCTGTAAGAGCTTTGCTTAGTGTTTTATATTTCTTTACGACAGGAATTCCCGGAAGAATCCAAGTTCCTCTTCTTACAGCCCATAATTTCTGCTACAACTATTATTAACTGCCTTTGATTAAATTTGCATAATCTGTGTCACTTTCTCCAGTGTTTACCGAAAATTAATATCCTCCTATTAGAATACTACTTTAAATAACAGTGTGCCAATAGATAATGATCTGCTTTAGCAAGTAATCAATCAGGGGGCAGGTTTATAAGGCAGAAAATCATTTAACTTTCCAAACTTATGCTAACTAAAAGCGTTTCGAATTATTCATTATTAATAGTTAACTGCAACATTCATTCGCGTTATTTTAAAACGTTAACAAATAATAATTCTATATTATTTTTATTTTATTGCAATTTATATAATTATTTCTCTCACGCATTGTTATTCTAAATTGTATTTTCTCCACCATAATTTATATCAGTCTTGATTTATAATTTACTATAGAAAACGTGTTTCTATAATTTGAAGAAAGCTAAAATTTCACTTTCATTTTATAATTGACTGGGTTTGTTTAAATTTGTTTCTTCGCACCGTGTCCACCTTATATTCAGAACCTATCTTACTTGTGTTTCGAATCAAACTAATAATTGTCTACTACTGGACTACAGAAAAGTTTTAGTGTCCTTGCTGTGGATAAATGTCCTGAATAAATTGTTAGTAAATTTTCTGTCTCTCTTTTCCAAACATTAACGTCAAGTTCCAAATAGTAAAATAAAAGCAACATTGAAATCTTGGGTGAGTCTATCCTTTACGCTGAAGACCTAAAAGTAAATTCTTATAAATAGGTTTACATTATAGATTTACATTAAGATATTTTAGCGCAAAATTTCAAAATTATTACAGGTTTTTTTTAATATTAATCCCAGATACGTACTTTGATATTTATCACCTTTCTTAAAGTATAGTAATAGGAAGACAAATAGTAAAATTAGAATAAATATTCATGAGCAGATTTACAAATTTAGGTTATATATTTTCGAGCCAGTCGTCGGCTTAAAATGCAAGAATCAAATTAAGTGTCTAATACAAAGCTGAAATTGATTAATTATTCGATTTCACATAGAGCAAAACTTCACATCAAATGCAAGATTGCCCACTTAAAGATGCATGATATAGACGAAAGACAATTTTAGTTTCAAACGTTAATAACGAATTTATGTCTAATCTTACACAAGCAGAATCTACCTCGTCAGTATCGGTAATTGTCCACGTTTGCTAGCAGTCGCCTTCTTATATCTACTAAGAGGTCGCATGACATGTTTCCACGATGGCATTGCACAAAAAAAGTTTACTTTGTTTTGAGGTGTCCAAATCTATGATTCAAATGTAGCATGCATTTCGTGCGCATAAAAAGAGATTTAACAACGTGATTCTACAAAAATTACCATTTTCTGGACACTGCCTTAGGTAAAAGTGCCTTTTTCCTCTCCTTGAAATACATATGTTTGCCGATTAATTTCTGGACAAGGAAGGAAACGAGTTATTACTACATCTGAATATGAATTGTAGCGAGTGCATTCCAAAAACGAAGCTTTCTGCATTTTTACAAGAATGGCCAAGTGTTTCTCATTTTTGTTCTTCCACAGTATTGAACCGTCTGTGCTTATATAGAGAAAACAAATATTTTCTTAGCCACACTTTTTGTTAGATTTTTCATCATACAATTTCCTTGTTTTGATAAAGACATTATATACGTACCATCAACGTTCACTTCATTTCAGTAATTTTGAGATCAGTAATGCATGACCATTGAAACGTTATGGATAACGAATTTGGAATGAATATGATTACCACATAGATGATGAATGTCATGTGATATAAGGTGCACACAATGAATGACTGAAATCAGGATCTAAATGTTTCTCACATATTAGTATGAGAAACGTAGACATTTTTGCAACTGCGTATGGTGTATTTTGTGCCCCTGTAAGGTCAGAAATAAAGCTCTTGTTAACTTTAGAAAGATACATCAGTCTTTAGAGTATAGATTAAATCCCTGAGTTTCCTAAATGTGTAAAACCTAGCTCCTTCCCACATGAGTTGTTAGTCGATCCCTGGTTAAAACCTGATAGGGCATAATTGATCTTCATGTTTCCTGTGTGGTATATGTTGGCACTCTTTACAGTGGCTCCCAAAAGTGAAACAATATTTCCAATAATTTTTCACCACCTGAATTTCATCGACTGGATATCATCGTGCATCTCTCAAGTCATCTTTTAGGTGGGGTAGAATGTAAAACATAATCGCATTCTTCTTTGTGGACTTGTGACGTAAGAGATTAGTAGTACACCCCATAGTCAATTAGGAGATTCATAGCTCAAAAACCGGTTAGTATGCAGTTGATTTTCCACAATTGTTATGCCAACAAGTCCAACAGCTGTACAGAAGTAAGGGCCATTTTAATTTAAAGTGATTGAAGATTTTTTTAATTATTGTTGAATGTAATTAATTATTATGTGAGCCACATAAGAAATTCTAATTTTTTCCCCGAAAGCTCCCACTTCACCCCCCACACATAAACGTTTGAAAATTTTCTTCTAAAACGCTATAATGTTTTAAGAAATTACGTATTTGAAGTACATATTTAGAATGATGATTTAGAGAAAGAAACACAACCTGTAATTATGTGTTTCATTTACTTTCTATATCTTGTTTATTTGGATCAATTTATCTACAGTAAGAGAGGGAAAATAGAAAAAATATGGAAAGGAAATATGAAAAAAATGATGTTGGTTCTAAAAATTACAATTTTATCATGCTTATTATATTTTCAATGACATATCTAAATTAAAAACGTTTTTGTAACCGTAATTTTTCGATCTACCTTTCAGTAATATTGTGGCACTACCATATTGTTAATTATACTGTTGCTATTAAATAGTATAGTAATCGGTAACACTATAATAGAATGCAATGAATTTATAATCAGAAATATTGTAATATTTATAATAATCAATATTAGTGTAATATTATGTGTTTTTAATCTTATTGTTAACGTAATGCACTCTGTCAGTCTTGAACATTCCATTTATGATTGCGAATGTGCATAATGTGGATTAATGCACGTTCGCAATGTGAATATGTGCACGTAAATACTCTCTATAACAAAAAAAAAATCGACGCAACGAGATGGAGTTGTCCGATGGAGACATTAGTCGATAGGAAGATTATGTACAGAATAGAAAATAATTAAAATTTCGGAATGATTTATTTCATAATTACATAGTTACAAAGTAACGAGCTCAATAAGGTGTTGACCCACACCTAGCCTGGATGCAAGCTGCCACACAGCGTGGCGCAGACTGATAAAGCTGCCGGATGGTCTCTTGCTGTATTTCTTGCCACATTTGCTCCAATTGTTGAGCTAGGTCATCAACATTCCCTGGTAGATGCAGTACCCTTCTTATTATATCCCAGACATGCTCGATGGCAGAGAGTGTGGCGATCTGGCTGGCCAAAGAAGTGTTTGACAAGCTATATAATAGTTCATAGCAATATGTACCGTATGTGGTCGGGCATTATCTTGTTGAAAAATGAGGCCAGGATACTGCTAAAAGAACGGTAGCAAAACAGGTCTCAGAATGGGCTGGCCATATCGCTGTGCTATACGTTTGACTCTAATGAGGACCAAAGGGGGTCCGGCTATGAAGAGAAATGGCACCCCAGACCATACCTCCTGGTTGAGGGCCTGTGTGGCGTACAGTAGTGAAAACAGGATCGGCATGCTGCTCTGGGCGTGTCTCGACATGTCTTCGATGATCATCATGACACAGTTGAAAGTGGAATTCGTTGCTAAAGACTATACGTACGCAGTCAGCACCATTCTAACCTGATCGAGCCAAGCACCACTGTAATGTGGCTCGACAGTGTGCAGGCGTGAGTTGCAAGTGGCGTAACGGTCGGTACCAGCGTAGATTTCTCCTTATCAGCAGTCTGTGAATGATCATGGTGGACATTCGTGCGCGGGTCGCACGTCTGATGGTTGATAGCGATGAATCAGGCGCTGTGGCTGCTGATCTGACGATTACTCTGTACTCCCGATCTGCTTTTGCCCTAGGCCGCCCGCTTCCATCATGGCGCTGAAATCTGCCATTTGTCCACTCATTCTTTCCAGCATCTCCTAATCGCCGAAGTTTCAATTTTTTCCGTGGCTGTTATGTAAATATGTGTTTAGTATGGTGTCTTGACTGCAAGATGACTCATGAAGTTTTATTTAAATAAATAAGTAATATTGATGAATTTCATTAAATGTTTATTTCTTGCAACTACTCCATATATGAATTTATTTGATACTTTCATTTAATTTAGCATTGGTTACGAAGAGGAAAGATTAAGATAAGAGAACAGTAACGGAAAGATTTTAAACTAGATTTGTTTAACGACAAAATAAATCTGCATAATTATCCATTTTTCCCCTTTCAAAAGCAAAATTAAAAGTTTAATTCTATTATTGATCTTAACCATAATTTTCACTTTAATTAATTGTTTTTTGTAATAAAAGTGTAAAAATGCTCTTTTAGTGCAAATTTGGCTAAGCATAAAAGAAAGCATTAAAACACATTGTTTAAAATGAAGATCTACGGCTTACGCGTATTTCGAATCAAAGGAACTGAAGTAAATATTATCAAGAAAAGGTACAACTCTGGATGAAAATGCAGTTAAAAGAACATTTCGTTCAATAAATAATAAAATAACATAATGCACAGATTTCATATACAACGATACTGTAGAACAGGAGCGACGTCCGTGATTTTGGCAGCTGACAGAAAATAAGCGAAGATCGTGCCAGCTACACTATAGATGTTAGAGAAGAATATTTCCATTTTATTTCTGTTGTTCGATTAATTAAGGTTACGTTTTGCAAGCTTAACGTTATTATCGGATAAAATATTTTAATTTCATTCTTGACGTTATGTAAGTGCATGCGTAATTTGCATTATATAAGAACCATATGACAAGGATTAATTTTGAAGTGACGTAATTCAGTGCGATTTATTAAATAAATAGAGGGTACTATTCTTAGGACAGAAACGGATATAATCAAATTACAAATGAGTTTTAATGTGATTTTAAAAAATAAAATTAAAATTAGGTTTTCAGATTTTACATATTCTTTATGCATATCTAATACATGAATCCATGAATATGAAGAGAAAAATCGCTAAATTTTATTTTCAAATATTCGATTTGACTTTTTGTTTGCACGTATAATGTCAAGGTAATGTAAATTCAGTGGTATTTGTTTCTAAACAGCAGCTTACATCCGTTTTTCAAATTCATTTTGAAATGTGGACTTAAGTTTTATAAACACCTGATCTTTCACATATGACTCTAAACGAAGAAGTCTCAGATTTTATCCCCTTAGATGCTTCCAGTGGTTAAACGACAGAAAGTAAATTTCTTTCTTCCGTTTAGGCTCAATTTTTTGCTTTTTCTCAAAAAGAAATTCTTAGACGACAAAGTAGCTCCCTTTATTTTTATATTCTAAAAGGTGGAAGCTTCTTCTTTGACTTCTTATAATACACGTCATTCTATTTTGTTAACTTTCAGAACTACTGAAATTCAGAACTAGACATTTTTTTGGATTGCATGCATTGTTATTGTATTATAATACGCCGTACATGTCGGTGATGACGAATCTGAATTTAGAAAGTTATAAAGTATTGTCTGTTTAATTTCAAGCTATCTAAGCTAGCCGAACCACAACGTAGATTCTGTATTAACGTATGTTATTTAGATACACTGTGAACGAAAGACAAATAGTTAAAGACTTAAAGTCCATTTATTGGGGTAAATAGTAGCTGGAATGCTTGAATTTGATATTACAGTAGCGATAGAATTTCATCTTGCATCTCTGTGTGAACTAACATAGTATAATCACACGAAATAGTTTCCGTAAAACTTTTTTTTGCTGCATCGTGATCTAAGTTCAGAAGCACGCGAACTCTAGATACCGTCAGACTGCCATATTCATCCGGAATCCAATATCTACCGAGATACCATCAATCATACGTAAATGTTCCATATTTTTGGCAGTTCGATATTGGAGAGTAACCGATATAACCTGACCTATTTAAATAAACTTTTCTGGATGATGCGTGACTGAATGGATACAGAACTGCTACTGGAAATGTTACGGATTCAAATTGCTTTCTATCATGAAACTGGTGATGCTGGCTAATTTTCTACCGAAAGTTTCAATTTTTATTATATATATAAGTTTTAATTTTTTGTTTTTCAAATGTCTAGAAACTCATGTTTAAATGGTAGTTTTTGAAATCATTACCGCATGCCTACTGTGACAGTAACTGAATTTGCAAGAGATACGTATGAAAGTTTTCTTGAATTTTCCCCTCAGTTTGTCTAATTTTCTGAAGTCAGTAAATGTTTTTGTATAATACAAGATAAAATTTTTTTTCATCTGCCACGGGAAAGGTTATGTATTTCAAATCTGCTGTATTCTGAAATTTTCTTTTATATTTTGGCCATCGATAATTACGATCTAACCTCATACTGATGAAATTAATCTGCTTGTAAAAAAATTATTTGTACTTTTAATATCAACAATCAGATAAAAGTAGTGTAATTTGCAGGAAAGTAGTGTTGGAAACTCATTTAAAGTTTAACAAATTCTTGCGATGTGAACGTATGCTTTGGAGGGGATGTTTTGGTGGTCGCTGCTGTGGGAGTGACAGTCAGTTACCCCGAGTTGAGTGGCTGCAGGTAGCGTATCTGACTCCTTATAATGATTAGGTAATCTTGAGAGGTTACGTAATTCTTACTGCATTTGAAACTCAAAACACATTTAATATAATTATAAGAAGTTCTTTACACACACACATATATATATATAATTCATGGATAGCATAGATAGGTATTTAAATGAATTATAGTCCTCGTAGTGTGAGGAGTCTGCTAACGAAGGTCTCTCTAGTCGAGAGATCAAAAGCATTGCAGGTCTCTCTAGTCGAGAGTTCTGGAGCGTTCTTCTGATGCCACTCCGATGGCGAAAATCTTAAAACCGAATTAGCCATGTCTCCTTAATTTTACAGTAGCATTTTCCATCCTCTGATTCGTTATATCTGGAACAATAGCAGAGGAAATATCAAATCAATGGTTCGTCACCCCTCCTGAAATTGAGAGGCTTTCACGACAGACACGGTACAGAAAGTTGAAATCTCCTGACGCTAGTCATGAAGTTGTCTCTGCGATATCAAAAACATGTCGTGTGACACGTCGTAAAGGCTAGGGAGCAGTGAATTGCAGGGACCGCACACACAATTTACTTATCTCTGTGTGGTCCGCCGCATACTCTACCTTTAGTATTATCGCGATGATACGTAAAAATCAGGGAAATGCACATATCTACCGGAACGGGTTTGACGAATATTAGGTTTCGAAGTATCAGAAGAGCGAGTATTCATGTCGGTATTCAACAAAAATGCTGGTTTCATCCGGTCAATTGAGACCGAAACAATTTTTCCATGAATGGATAATTTGAACAGTTTTTAACCACGTTTGAGAACCTTTAAAGGACCGTCGTACGATGGTTGTAGTGGCCGTCATACTGTATCACATCGTACAAACACATGTGGACACGTTTTTAAATCTTTGTGAATAAACACTGCTTTTGCTGTATGTGATCCAGTTTGTTTCGGTTTAAGTTGCTGCGTGCAACTTCGAAGTTGTTCGACGTATTCCACAGGATCAGTTGCCACATTCGATGTGTCGAAAAAATCGCCCAGGATTTTAATGGTAGTTCCGTACACAAGTTCAACAGGCGTGCAACCGATGGTTTCTTTGAGAGATGTTCTCAAACCAAGTAGCACAGTAGGTAGCACTTCTGTCCATTTTAGCGTGTCGTGACACATTAATGCGGCTTTTATGGGACGGTGAAATTCCTCAATTAACCCATTGCTTTGAGGATGATAAGCAATTGTGCGTATTCGTTGTACGCCTAGGAGTTTAGTTGGAGCCTTAAATAAAGAAGACTCGAAATGACATCCTTGATCGGTTGTAAAAGTAGCTGGCATACCAAAGCGGGCGATTCAGTTGGAGTAGAAGGCCTCCGTTACCGTTGAAGCTTGCATATTGATGATAGGAATAGCTTCTCTCCATCTAGTAAAACGATCGATAGCTGTTAGGCAATATGTGAATCAACTGGAAGGTGGGAGTGGGCCGATGAGATCTAAATGAATATGATGAAATCGCGTAGAAGTTTCTCTAAATGATTGTGAAGGGGCTGAAGTATGTTTATTTTAGATTTCTGGCACTAAATACACTGTCTTGCCCAGTTCGTGACATCTTTGTTGATATTTGGCCACACATACCGACTACGAACTATTTTTGACGTCGTTCGAATGCCCGGATGAGCTAAATTATGTACGCAATTAAAACACAATTTTCGAAATGCTTTGGGAATATAAGGTCTTGCTATACCTGTGATATATCACAATACATTTCTATTTCTGAATTTGGGAACTTAACCTTTTTCATTTGTATAGAATTGTTAGCGTTAAGTATTTCTTTTAACTCGTCATCTCTTAGTCATCTTTTTCGTCATCTTTTTCAAGTTTTTGTTTGAAAGCAAATATTAATGGTTTATGGTCAGTAAATAATGTAAATTTGTGTCCTTCTGGCGTGTATCTAAATTTGCAAATGGATGAGTACATTGTAATAACTCTCTATCATATACACTGTATTTTGCCACAGTGGGTGTGAGCTTTCTAGAGAAAAATGCTAGAGGTTCGAATCCTTGTTTAGTAACTTGATTAAGAGATCCGCCGATAGCGTAGTCAGATGCATCGACTTGTAGAATGATAGATGCATTTGGTAACGGATGTGCTATTAATGTAGCATTTGCTAACTGTTGTTTAGCATTTTCAAAAGCTTCACTCGTTTGCGCAGACCAAGGAATATTTCGCTTGTCATTCTTTTTTGAACCTTTTAAATATTGGCTGAGTAGTGCTTGAATATGTGCTGCACGTGGCAGCAGCAAGCCTAAGGACTTCCTTAAGTATTTAACAGTTTCTGCTTTTTTGAAGTTCAGGATTGCGTTCAACCGTTCAGGTAAAGGTTTAGTGCCATCCTTGGTTATCAAATGGCCTAAAAATTCTATTTCAAGAACTCCGAAAACACATTTTGAAGTTTTTAACTTAAGGCCATATTCGTCTAGTTTGTGCAAAACTTTGGAAATGTGTTGTTTGTGGAGCGTTTCGTTTTCTGAGACTACTCGAATGTCATCTAGGTATGTGTAACAAAAATCTAGTCCTCGCAACACTTCGTGCATGTAACGCTGGAACGTTTGAGCAACATTTTTGAGTCCAAAATTTAAATAAGGAAACTCAAAAAGACCGAAAGGGATAATTACCGCTGTTTTAGGTATGTGTTTTTCAAACACGGGTATAGGATGATAAGCCCTTGCAATGTCTAATTTAGAAAACACTGTTTTGCCATGAAGAGATTGAGCGAAATCTTGTATATGTGGAATAGGATATGAATCGAAAACTGTAACTGAATTAAGTGCTCTGGAATCTCCAACTGGTTTAATGCCAGGAAACTTTTTATGCACTACGTACAGGGATGATGACCAGTTACTCTTAGAGGGTCGACAAATTCCTTGTTCCATCATAAATCCAAACTCCTTTTTTGTTTCATGATAAACTTCAGGTCTAAGCCGTCTTGCTTTGGAATGGACTAGTTGTTCTTTAATTTCAATATAATGAACTGTGTCATGTTTGATTGCTTTGCTGTGCATAGAAGGATTAGTTAGTGCGAGAAATTGTCTAACAATTTGGTGATATTGAGAGCATTCTGAAGCAGATTTAACATTCAGTTGACTTTTGTGCCGTTACTAGCGAGAGTTGTTAATTTATCGACGATTTTTTTTTTGTAAATCGGCTAGTAATCTAAAATGAGTGAGAAAATTGGCACTTATAATGGGAATTGAAACATCAGCTATTATGAAAGCCCATTTAAAATTTCGCTTGAGGTCGAAAGTTAAATTTAATTGTTTAATGCCGTGTGTTTTAATTTTAGTATTATTTGCAGCGAATAGCTGTAGAGTAGTAGCACTGAGGAGCTTTCCTTTTGGCACCGGAAGGCAAGAAATGTCGATACCTGTGTCAACAAGAAATTTCATGCTTGTATGTTTGTCATATATATATGTAATCTGTTGGATGTGTTCACTGCTATACCAGTATCCATAACTTGTTTCGGAATAGCAGCAGAATTTAGTTTTCCGAGTGAAACGAGCATGGAGAAGAACATTTACGAGCATCAGTTTGAAACTTCTGATGATAGTAATAATAACCAGTGTCGGCAGGATTTGCGTGCAAATTACGCTGCCTACTTTTCGAACGATTGCGGTTATCGCGGTATCTTGGATTTTTATTGTACTGTTTCCGAGATAGTTGTTCAACTTGCTTAGTTAGAGTCTCTATTTGTTTGGACATTAAGCTTAACGCTGAGCTTAACTCTGATTTTTGTTCAATATTTGATGCTGCACAAACAGTGAGTGAGCTGTGCGTCATTTGTGATTTCGGACACCTTATCTGCTATCTGGGATAGACGGTTCAAATCTGCATCCGAAGCGGATAAAATTGCTTGCATATTTGAAGGAAGTTTTTGTATCCACATATTTTTTAGGAAATTACCATGTGCTTTGTTTCAAAAGGAAACTAGGTTTTTTGTCACCTAATTGTTACTCAGATAAAAGTTTACGGATTTGCTGTACTTCACTCCGCGATTAGTCTGTTTTTTAAAGTTAGATATTTGTCAGTTTCAGGAGGTGTTAGGATTAAATCTGAGATATGTGGTAGAGTTGATGTGTTTAAATTTGCTACAGTATGCGGAAATTTTGTGTTATCGTTGGTAATTGCAGCCGGATCAAATTGGATCTCGCATTGCCTTAGCCATAAGGCGATAGTTGATTTCCAAATGGGAGGTATTTTCACCCCTAATCTATGAACCTGATCGTTACCGTTTCGTCATTTTCCTTGACGAAAGAAAAGGGGAGAATTTGGTCTTAGCCTCTGAGGGGAGAAAAAGGTCAATAACCTTCACCCGATCAGCTGTGTTTGACCGCGTTATTTGTAGGCAAGGGAAGAAAGGAAATAAACATACCCCGTGTTCTTGCTTTCGTCCGTTCGGTTCAGTGAAACAGCAGGCACTTGCGAAAATATTTTTAAAGAAACACGGTTGAATATAAAGCACACAGTGAGCACACACAAATCCCAGAAAATACGGTGCTGTACACAAAATCACTACGCATTTTTCACATAACACCAACACTGTTGAAAACGAGAATTAGATGCTTCTGCATAGGAGAAAACCTTTAGCGAAGAAGGATGCCTTTTTTTGGATTTTCTGGGGAAAACGGAAGCGGCGTGAAGAATCTCAGTGTTAGGATCCGCGTCAGGACTGTTGTCGGAGAGATGCTGGATTTAATGTCCGCTTTGCAACGACAGTAGCTTGATATTAATTTATAATCCGTTGCGTTCCATCAGGCTGTATAAGAGGTGTTGCTTTGTATTAAGAGTTTTTATCGTGATAATCCGTATGGAAAGTTTAACTGTGCAGTTGAATTTTCAGATGACCCAGCAATTACGGAAGATGCAGGTGGGTTGGCAGTTAATGAAGCTTTTCCGGACGCATTGCCGTACAGCTGTCGGAATAGTTCATGATAGTTTAGTTCCTTAATGCAGTTGTCAGTCCATGGTCACCACTGGGGGTATGTTTATGTCACTGCGATGTCAAAAACATGTCGTGTGACACGTCGTAAAGGCTGGGAGCAGTGAGTTGTAGGGACCGCACACACAATTTACTTATCCCTGTGTGGTCCGCCGCAGCTTCATGCCAGCTTTTAACGACGTGCAACTCGAATGCCTGTATATGAGATGCTAGCGAAGATAATAATATTCACAAAATTTTAAGCGAATGATTAAAATTTATAGTAGAATTAATTAAATAAATCTTTTCCTATTTAAAGATGACGTGAGCGCACAGGTGGTTAAGTGGGTGAAATGCTGAATACTGGCTGTTCGTCTGGGTCTAGTTTCTAATGAATAAAAGGCGATCTTCCATGCTTTCTCCTACTGTGTAACACGAATGCGAGTTATTTTAATGAGTGTTACTGAATTTGATTTCTTTTCATTTAGTATAAGACTTTCGCAAGCTGCTTGTTTTTAGGTAAAATAAAGAAAGAATGAGTGTTAAAGATACTAGAAATAAGAATGAGCTAATTTGCAGAAATTTACAGAACTAGTTTCGGAGGTTAGAAATGTGCTTCTCTGTCTACAAAAGCAAAAATGCTATATACTTGTTGCTTTACTATTTTTAAAACTCAGCCAAGTAATACTTCAGGCTTGTGGTCGAAGTATCATGCTACATGTGAAAGATTGAGAATTTGGCAGAAGTTTCGCGCAACTGTTCCGCCAGAAATGGAACATCATTTACGAACATGTTATGAAAAAAAATCTCAGAGTTCCAAAGAAATATAAACCTTTGTAGAAGGTACGTTAATGCTGGAGTTTACGCGGTAGTAGTTATTTCATATAGAAATCACTTTGATTTAAAAAAAATGTATTTTCTCATGCATAATCCATAAATACAGTTTTACGTTGATCTTCATATATAAATAACTAATATTTCGAAATTAGATGCTTGTATAGTTATTTTTCAGCTTATAGCCTATTAGAGTTACTATTGCGCGACAATCTATCTATACCACTTTTTGAAACGTTTTACGTTTAATACATCTACCTGATTATTGCTGCTGTAAACTGGAAGGAAAAAATCTATTATCATTGGCTCATTACTGGCAACTCGACTAATTAAGGAGTTAGTCTGATCAGTATGGTGGCTATCGTTGCTGTTAGCCAAATCGCTAGGTCCAGTTTTCGAATCCCGGAGAAGGCCCGTTCATTGGAAATGCATGGTGTCTTTGTGCCGTGGGGACATTTTAAAAACGCGACCAACTGAAAGATCCTCTCGAATGGCTTGGGGTAAGGGGAAGATAAATGGAAGATAATTGGACTTTTCCTAATGGAATTTTTCAATCAAAATTGGATTGGATCTAGGCAAAGTCGTACTATCAGCATAAGGTACCCAAGGTCCACGCCAATGACAAACGCAATCATACGCTCTTCGCCGAGATAAAACTCCTGTATTTGTTCTGATGCTATTTGTCAGACACGTGAGATTAAGTCACAGCAGCAAGGGTTGAATATGTGATGCAATATTATAGAAATAACTCTAGCAATCTACATGATTTGTGGCAATACGATGCCCTCATCCGATTTCGACTTGGCTGCTACTATGGCCGGAAGTGTTGGTCACTTTATTATGGAGAAACCCAATGGAGGGACCCTATTTACCTTCTTTGAAGGGACGACAGTTACAACCTTGCCTTCTCCGGGATTCGAACCCGGGCCCTCTGATATCGCAGTCGGCTCATCTAACCACTATACCGTTTGGGCAATCTCGGCAGACAGAAGTACAGATGGTGTTTTCTTCTTTTCGATGAGTTACTCTCGGAAGTTTCACTTATAATAAGAATCAGTACATCAAATATACAAAGGGTGTTTAGCTGCTTTTAAAACGATTTCGGTGTCATTTAATTAATACCTAACGGATAAAGAGTATTTTTTAATGTTCTATCTGATAGCATGTTTCCTTCTTGGTAAGTCTGCATCATCATTTCCATGACAGAAGGGCTTTTCATAAAATTTCTAAAGATATTGATTTGCATTCTTCGTCCACTACTTTCCAGAGTTCATCTACAGAGTTCGTCAGTCCGGGTATATTTACACTTAGAAACAGCTCTTTTCAAGTACCCGAAGGCACAATAATTCCATAGGTTAAATATCAGGAATACGCTAAAAGGGTGTACATGCAATATCTATATCAGTCTTTATTTTTTCAAGGAATGCAATGGTACTTTTCGAAGTTGTGACTTGTTTTGTCTTGGTGAAGTTTTATTCTCTGAGAGGTCACTGAGATAAGGAAACGGAATTTGTTCTATAAATATTGGACGTAAAAATTTCTTTTGATAATTTGTTAACTTTATCATTTCCCCCCCACTCTTCTTATTTTAAATTTCCCATTGTAAGAGAATCTTAGGATTTTTATTTATTGTTACTAGGCTACTACAGATGTATTTAAAGATTTTGTAACTGATTTCGATTGATAATATTGGTTATTTTGCACTTAAAAATATCAACGCCATGTTTTCACAACTTTTTTGGATTATCGAATAGAAAGCTTTCTCTTCGGAAGGTGTAGAAACATATACTGAACGTAAACAACGCAGCTTGTTTACGTGCAACATTTGAAAGGAGAATAAATTTAAAATTAGAAGACGATACTTTTCATTTGAAATAATAAATTGTTGCCAGAAAGTTTCATTCCCAAGCATTTCCTTCTTTAAATTTTTTATTGAAATCGTTCTAAAATGTGTAACCACTTTCTGCATAATCTGCTTTTTCAGGATTTTCATTCGAAAAGATGAAAGTAATGCAAGTTAATAAAGACAATAATTTACAGTTATTGAAACCAATGAAAAAAATTTTCTTCTCCCTGAAAAAAAAAAGAGAACTAATCGCCAGTATCCATTACAGTTACACTATAACTAATGATCAACGAAATGTTTAAAGAAAGGCGGAAAAAATGAATCAAACAAAGAAGGGCTGATTTAATTGGCTTATTTTGCAACTAACATGCATTTCCAGTAACATTTTTGTTTTTAATTAATAAGTAAACTGTGATAAGATTTACTTCTGTGGCCTTCATTCTTGACTTATTTGAACGTATATGGAGCCTAGAGACATTATCTCTGACACTTCTCTTGAACGTGAGTCAAAAGATTTCTATCTCTAACACGCTGAAGCTTTACAGTTGAAGATCTCTTTCTTCTTCTCTTTAAAGTGTGAGTAATGTTCCAATGCCAAAGTATTCTTTTAGTAGGACAGAGAATAGCAGCTGCTCTGATATAGCCGCAATTATAACTAATGGCCTAAAGCTTTTACACAATAAATCATAAAATACAATTTGTGTTGAAAATTTTGATTCGTTTTGGCCATCTAAGTAATTTAAGTTAAATTGTTTCAGAAGACTGGTATTTAAAAAATACTTTATTTTCTCGCATAGTTTTCCATTTTATACTAATTTTATCACCTGAAAACTGAGAAGAAAAAATTATGCGAATAATATAATTTTCGAAGGACGTGATTACTAAAGGGAAGTAAGTAGTCATGGATAAATTACTGGTAACTTTAACAATATTATATATATAATAAAACCTACGTTCCAAAAAGGATGCACAGTAATGTTAACATGTAGTATCTAATTAGATACCTTCATTTCTACTTCCTTGTCATTTGAATCTCGCCTATTCATTTCGTTGTCTTTGTTACCGCTTGGGTCTCCTTGGATCCGAGAAGATGAATATGCTCCTGACTTAGCGTAATCATAGATTAAATGTCAGTTCGTGTTTGCTTAGCTGTAAATGGTCAGTTCTTTAATTAGGTTGCAATAAAGTTGAACAGTTAAAAGAAAGTTTCGACATTATCTTCGCAGGTGTTTTGCGAGGGCTCGTTTTTGTTAATTAGATGAAATTTTGCTAATTTTATTAATTAGATAAAATGTTTTTACCCACGTAGTCATACCTTTAAAATTTAGAAGGATACTTCCTCTGAACGCATTGAGGAAAGAGAAAATTAAGCGAATATTTTTTTAATTTTAAGAATGTGGAGTTAAAAGGCTAGTTTGGGAAATAACCATAAATAAATATACACTGATTATCTTAAATTAAGGAAAAATCACAAATATTAGGATTACTGAAAACGTTACTTGTAGCATTTTATGAAACTTACCCACAATATACAACAGATAGTAAGGTATCAAATAACATAAAAGAAGTTACTAGACAATTATGGTAGTATAGAAATCAGCACATGTATAAAATGAACAAATCGAAGGTGTCAGTTTGCTATAGGAAAAGTACCTTCAATATGGAATATGAAGAATATAACAGTAGGGTATACATCTAGAAACATGTATAACTATTATTATCTATTATTTCTTTGTACTGTAGACCACTACTCATCATTATTTACTTTATACAAAGACTTATAGTTTTAACTCTCTTGCATATCTCATCAACTTATTTGCGTAACTATTTCAATGTTCTATATTATACTACTATCATTCATTGGATGTTTTCTGTCCTAATATTATTATGCATTAATAATTAATAAGTATATTATCAACTCATTTATGTTTCTATTCTAATACCTTATTTTATTTTAGTACCGTTCCATAGATGTTTACTTATCTTAGATATTATCATTCATTAGTTATTATCTAATACATATATCATTTATCCATTTATTATTTTGATTATAATACATTATGATCATCAATGTCAGACTTCCTTAATAACCAGCAATATGTAAGATTTTTAACATCAATCCCATATTTTTCTCATATTTCAGTACAACTAACCTTAATATCAGACGGTAGTTTTATTCCTATTTAATATTAATACTATTATGATTAAATTTTTATTATTATTATATTTACTGTTTCATAGTATATGGATATTAGTAATTCTGTTAATATATCATTTACATTTAATTATCAATATTATAATTTTGCATTATGTGTATTAGTGTTATTGTTAACACCGTATTATAGTTATCAAGATTTTTAGCTGTAATATTTCAATATTTATAACCATAGGTCAATATTAAACATCTTTCCCAAGTATTTCACTTTTCAATTTGCTATCTATTCACCTCCTTTTCTTAACACTTACCTTAAATATCTTCTCTTCAATAAATTTAAAATACCTTTTTTCTTATTAATTATAATACTTACCTAATAATTCTCTTTTCATAATTATAACATTATTTCTCTATTATCTAATAATCAATATTACTAATCAATGCCATTGTGTTTCTAGAATAATGAAAATTATTGATTTCATTTAATTACTATCTTGCATATTACTATTTTGTCTATATTAACAGTAAAGTTACTTTTCTTGTCACATCAACATTAATGTTGCAAATCTTACTTTATATATATATTTTAACATAATTATTTATATGTATATCAAGTGCAATATGTCAATCAATAAGCAATCCCAGCAAACAATATTTTTGCTACTATTATTACATTTACTTATACTTCTTTTATAATGCTATAATTCAGTTATAATGCTGTATCAGTTACAGTTTAACTTTGGATGCTCATTAATCACTTTTCTTTATTTTTAATACCATTTCTTTACTGTTCTCTCCTCTTTGAATTTACATAACTCCTCTTTTTCCATTTACTAATAAGGCTTAACATTGTTCATAACATACCCTTCTATTTATATCTCCTTATGTATATTTACACATACTCCTCTATCTATATCTTACATTTCCTCCTCTTTGTTTATCTCCTTTATAAATAGATAATTTTGATACATTTGTAGTATAACTAATATTTTATTTATATATTTATTATTATTATTTTTATTATTTGATTTTATTATTTATTTTTAGCATATCTATGATATTCATACGTAGTCTACATTTTATATTTTGTAAATTTATTTAATATTTATTGTATATTCAGTGTTTTCCTTATTCGTTTTTTTGTTTTGGCTTAAACGTTTTTCAATTATATGTGTCCAAATTCTTTAAAATGCATAAGGAACTTTCGCATTAAATAATTTGGTTATTCTTCAAAATTACATATAAAAATCTGTAATTATAACTGTAATATCTGTAAGTATAAATATTCAACCTATGTAACAATTTTCTAAATACTACGTTATAAGTTTTATTGCAAACATTGTCATCTATGTAAATACCACAAAACCTGAATAATCTGCTTCTTTATGTCATATGTATATTTGTACAACCATTGTAACTGTGTAAAATTTTATTCCAAATAAATGCCGCTGATAGCGGATGGTAGATAGTTTCCATCAACAGAGCACAAAAGCTGAAAGTCGAAATGATGGTGTAGCTGCTCTGTTGATGGTCTCCTGTTTCCTGTGAATATTGTTAATTCAATAAAGCTCATCTTTTAAACAGTACATTCGTAAACGGAAAGACATAAAAGAAAATCACAGAGTTCTGTTTGATGTATAATTTAATTTTGGATCAAAAATAAAATCTTAGAAGGATGGACCCAAAAAACACACGAAACACAATTTTTTAAATACCTAACGATAGAAAGTGAAAAAATACTGAAGTTGCACGTCTCTTGCAAGAAGGTTTAAAAACTTCATAATTGGTCGACTTATTTTCCTTTAAATTTCTAAGTATATATTTATTGTTTCTTGCTTCTGATACTCTAAATTCCTATAATTTTGCTTTTTAAAGTTTTAGTAATCAAAATCGTTTTAATTTAGGATGAAACATTTGAATCCTTATATGCCATGGTTCTTGAAAAACATGCTAAATTCAAAAACTAGAAATTTTGACTTTTTTATCATTGTACTTTACGAATTTTAATCTGAAAAACTGTTAAACACTTTAAAGCAAATGTTAATTTATTGAAATCCAGCCAATGAACAGTGAAAAAAACTGAAAGAAACAAAAAACTGCGATTTTTGAAAATTTAGTTGTACCTGGTTTACCGATATCAGCTTCATGGAGCTTTAAAACACTGAAAGAAAGGAAAAACCGCGATTGCGGCATATTTAGTTGTACCTGGTTCACTAACATCAACCTCATGGAGCTTTTGTGGACCGTTAAAATAAAAAGATTTATTACTTTTCTTAATTTTTTTAGACGTACTTAGAGTTTCCTGTTTAATATTAACTCATATATTTAGAATAGAATTTGAAATAATTTATTTTTTGTGCTGTCGTAATATGAATTATTCCTCAAATAATGATAAGAGTAATAATAATTATAAATCGCTGCTTTTCCTTTCTCTCCTTTCCAAATTTTGCTGAGAAAATGACATTTTGCTTTAACTACAAAAGCATACCAAAGATAATACAAATATGATTGTGAAAATCTAAAGGAGAGAAATAAAGCTGATCGATATTCATTCTCCTTAACATCGTTGAACAATGAGATGTTTTTAGGCACTGAAATAAATAATAACCCATCTAAAATAATGTTAGTAAACTATCGCAAATAAATAAAATATATTTAAAAGAAAAGCTTCTATTTTAATCACTAACATACTACAAAACAAATGTCTATTAAAACCAGTTATTTGGGGCTTCTTCAGACTTTTATTCTATGCAATTTTCAAAATTGCAAATCTTGTGCTGCAAATCATAAAAGACGCGAGCATCATTATAACGATGCTTGCAGAAATAACATGTGTTATGATTTCAAGAATCTTTATAAATATAAAATTCGTTCAATTCACACAAAATATACAATAAGTAAAAAAACTTGAAATTTAAAAATCAGGATTTAAGGTTAGAGTGCTGGACTACATTCTCTCAAATTTAGTAACTCTTAAGTGGCATCATCTGACTCCAGTGTAAAGAACTCGCTCACAGATTCTTCAGTTCAGTCAGTTCACAGTCATTTGGTTATAGAAATAGAGATTTTACTTCCTCGTTATTTATCCTTATAACGAGAACTGAAGAAATTCCGGGAATGCTTGAGATTTGGATTTAAATTCGTTGAAATTTTGTCTTTTATCCAACATCTAGTTTTTATAAATATGGCACTTTATACATTTATAAACATATTCATAAGTGCAATATGAGCTGCACATGTTGTTGAGCATCATGAAACTGGAATTAATTTTCTTAAATAATTTTTCAAACTTTTAATTTAAAACTTATATCATATTCGGATCATATTTCGAATCTGACATATTTTTAGATGACCATGTAAGACAACATAACTGTTTACCTAATAAGTGCAATAATTCGTTATAATAAAAAAAATTCCATTTTTAATTAATTTAAAATTATGCAACTGGATTAGGAATTTGATTGATTTAAATGTTTTATAACTGTGCATGCATATGTTATATAATTGCGATAACAGTTTGTGATTTGCTATAATTAAAAGTAACAGATTGTATGCTTGTTTACGCTGAGCCTCTAAAAGTATAATGTATTTCTCCCGCCTTCTTCGCATGCCTTCATGGGGTAGTGGTCAGCGCGCTCGACGCGTATTCGAGAGTCCAGGTTCGAGTACCGGCGAGGGCATTGCTCATTGTTCACAGCTCCTGTTTCCAAAGAAACCTAATGCCTCTACAAGTGTCCCCCGAACAAAAAAGGTGCTGGATGATGATTCTCCACCACCACGATTTGGCGCCCCAGTTGCCCTTTAAAAGGGGGGAGTATATAAGGTATTTCTCCCGCCTCCTTCATAGTGTAGTGGTCAGCACGCTTGACGCTTATTCGAGAGGTCCGTGGTTCAAGTCCCGGTGATGGCACTGCTCATTTTCCACATCTCCTGCTTCCAAACAACCTAGTGATTCTACAGGAGGAAGTGCTACAATGTATAATGTTTTGCAGATTCTTAAATTGGTATGCCTAACACTTGAATTAAATTCATTTATTATGTACTTTCAACATGCTTCAAACTTCAGAAATGATTTGTCATTTTTCTTTTGTTGGAAGTAATAGAAGGCCCTCTAACCGTAGAGTGTCGAGACACTGGCGGATTTCATCTTGAAATAGATTTAAGACTTTCTTATTATGTTGCTGCGTAATGTTACGTGGCTAACTTGTGGAATGTTTCTCCCTTCTTATCACATGCCTTCGTGGTGCAACTAGAAAGCACCTCCGGCTAGCATCGGAAGGTCTGGAGTTCGAGTCCCGTCGAGGTAATTGTACATTTTTCACGTCTCCTGTTCCAGAATAGAATATCTAATGGTTTCTACAATCTCTATTGTCTATAAGGTTTATAAATTAATGGTTATGCTTTCATTCACCACAAGCAAGAAGCATGCGTATGAAGTTATAAGCACTATTACAATGGAATCTCGGGAAATGTCTAAAAACCAGTTTCTCAAAACAAATCCTCCATGAAAGCTTTCTGTATAGATAATGTACACAGATTAATTTAACGTTCAGCCAAAGTAAAGACGTTCCGTAGCTTGAAAACTGAGAAATGTTATTTTGATGCATCAATCTTTTTACGTAAGAGTAAGAAGTGAGCACTTACTGGAGTTTAAATTATTCCTAATTAATTAATCGTATGCATATCAATAATAGTAACTCAAGTTTTAGAAACTATTAGGATTTTGTGAGCATGAAATATGAAAAATCAATTGTGCTTTTGCCGAAATTCGAGCTACGAATGTTTTAAATGCTAACCAGATGTGCAAGCCACTTACATGGCAAAGTCGACCAAATTCACTTAGTGAACAGTTATGGAATACATAGTTAGCTTTGGCCCTACTATAACTTTAGCAGGCTTTGGGAAATATGAAAGATTAAAAATGAATCGTGCCCTTCCCGAGATCAAAACCACATATCTTCGAGCTCCTATCTCACCCTGTATGCCGATCACGGGCATGCTCACGAGAATTGCAATGTAAATGAATGCATGAGGAATGTAACGTGTTTAAGAATTCAACATAATACAATTAACTGCAGTTAAATCTTTGATATTAGATACAGCTTTTCCTATAACTTAAATATGGAGATCTTATTTTTATGATAGCGTAAGAACATTTGAATGATGTAAATTCAAGGTTTATAAAATGTGCATTCAATCAATACTTTAATTTAACTCGTTATATAGAAAAACGTTTCATAAGTTTAAAATTGGAAAATTTTGCGGTTTACAATAAATTTACGGTCATCCGTGTGAATATGAGCCAACTTGTCAGAAAGTCTATCCAAAATCTTGATTCCTTAAGCAGATAACCCTCATTGCCTTTGCTGTAACCCAAATATAGTTCGACCGCCTCATCCGCGACCATGAGCGCAAACACGCATGCGCCATTTGGACCGAATTATTCTCAAAATAGAGTGGATGAATAAGGACTTTTTCCCCCTCCATTCTCTCTCTGCGAAGAAGAGAAGACTTTTACCTCGCACCGAGTAATAACGCCCCTTTTGGACGAGTCTATGTGTTTTGGCAGAATGCCAGCCAGGGTTGCGTTTGAGACGGTCGAACTATAATTCAGCTAATAATAATAATACTAATAATAAACCTCGACTGTCCGAGGACAGCTTAATTGCTCTTGTTCAAAAACAAAAGTTAAATTTGCTTACTATAGAGCGATGAAAAGCATGTCACAAACCATCAGCGTAAAGCAAAACCGTATACGAAAATTACGACCAGGGAAAAGAAAATTCGTTAAGTGATAAAGGCTATGTTACAACAACTGAGAGTTGTTTGTTTCCGCAACTGTACGTAATTTGATTGCATGGAATAAATAACCCGTATAAAATTTCCCGATAAAACAAATTACTCCGTCTTAAAAAACCTCCAAGGGTGCAGCCATTAATTTTTTGTTTCACATCGACTCCTGTCATTGTGCATGGATAATGCAAGCAAAATCAGCATGCCACCTCGAAGTGAGAAAGTAGTACAGAGACCGACAGAAAGAGATAGGCAGAGAAAGAGGATGCACGCGTGCTGAGACGGACAGTACTTTGAATGCTTCTTTAATACACATAACTATACTTATTCTCCAAATTAAACGTGAAGATACAGTTAAATTTTATAATTCTTTCTCTGCTAATTATCATTTACGGGTTTCCTTTTCCCTGTGTTTGTTTAACTGCAACTTTGAACTAATTGAAGATGTTGCTTCTGGTATTATCTTGGTTAATCGGGAGTTGGCCCTATACAAATTTTCAAAAACATCAATTCAACCTTTCGTGACTGGATTTTTATTATTATTCTAAATATTCATTAATCAAGTGCTTTCAGCCTGAAATGAATGTTGAATTGTGAGTTCATGATATAACCACAGCACATAGCGTTCATATCCTAAAACGAGGAGAAATATTATTCTCCTTCAACCCATCTTTGCTTACGAAGCACTTTAAGTGCAATATTTCACGCTTTAGGCTTGCTCCTATCTAGACTTTGGAATGGAACTAAATAATGATAAGTTACTTTATTTTTCGGGTTTAAACTAATTTAGAGATCGCGTGATATAAGATAATTAACTTTTAATTAATGGATTTGGGCGATTCATTTAGCATTTTGAAAGAAACAGCAACGTTTAGTAGGAAGCATTTAAAATAACCAACACTTCAGAGATATGTCCGTTGGACAAATTAGACTTTCCTTTGAGGTATTATACTGAAGTTTTGAATGAGTAGGGTTAATGTTCTTTGAGAGAAAGTGTGATAATTTGTTACGGAGGTCACTCCTTTACCGTCATATCCAGGAAACTCAGTTATTAATGGTTATGCTTTCATATACCACAAGCAAGAAGCATGCGTATGCAGTTATAAACACTATTACAATGGAATCTCGGAAATGTCTAAATAAATGGTACATTTAATTCTTTGAAATTCCTTATCTTTACATGCGCTGTTTTGAAGCTAAGATGATTAGCGACATACTCGTACGTACTTATATATTTATATTTTTACAACATATCGTCTTTCTATGTGTAAAATACTTACCGTAAAAGTGTCAGGGAATTTTATTTTTTTTTTGCGCTAAACGACTCAGTTTCTAATGTATATTTTAATTATTAAATTATTACTTAAGTTGAATCTTTTCTGCACTTCTGCTGTTTCATCTACTTCACAGAATGAGAATAAGTAAAAGAAATCGGTCTTAAAAAAAGAAAAATCTGAAAGGTTTCAGATTTTAAATTACGTCCAAACAGGCGTTTTTTTAACATTTTGTGTGTTACTTTTATTTATTAAATATAGTGTTCTTCGTACTTAAACCATAAAATTCAGTTCAAGAGCAATATCGCAAAATAATTTTAAAATAAGCATATCTTTAGAATTTTCGATACAGAGTCTCACACGCTGCAGATAAAAATGTTTTTCTTGCAATATCGCAATATTTTTTCGTTGCCATTGCTCGCTTTGAAAACCGTGAGTTTGTTAATAAAAAATTCGTTAATGTTTTACAAAATATGAAATCAATAATAAAACAAATTCCGAATTTCAAATTTGGACTTCCGGATTATTCGGGTGAAAAAATCAGTACTCAAAATTGGATGGCTCTAAGTGCCGTTGTTTTATCACATTGCGAATAACATACCTACATTTATTCAGATTCTTCATTATTTAATTTCTTTAAATATAATACAGGGCGATAATATTTGGCGGCAACAGTTTGAAAAGTGAATACGAAATTAATAGTCTTTCTGGGCAAATTGCCCTTTTGGACTAATAACAAACAATAATTTATATTTAAGAGACTGGATATAGGATTTAAAATTATACAGATTTGGCAACATCTTCCTCTTGAAACTGTTCTTTTGCTGCTTGTCTTTACCGTCGCGCTGCGAATTTGATAAGTTTATTTTTCATCAACATTGCTTTGGAAATCGTGGAGTACAAGAGTCAGTTGTTATGCTTAAGCTTTGACGTTAAATAATGTGAATCCTCGCTATCCATCCATTCTACAAGAAGCAGAAGTTAATTAATTAGTTTTGTTTAGTTTTTAATATTCTGTATCTTGAAATTGGCAACACATATAAAAATTTTATACGGTTTTGTATTGTTGTTATTAGTAAGTGTTCTGAGATTGAAAGGTAAAGAGAGGGCAATTCGTCCGCCAATCTAAGGAGGTTAAACTGGTGTTTAACCGTATAGAGTTTAACCGTATATTGTTTCAATATATGGTGTTTAACCACATATTGAATTACGGTTTATTCTCATAATATTGCTGTAGTTGATGATTTTATGTCAGCTAAGTGGAATAAGAGCAATTTGCAGAACTGACAAATTACCAAGACGTACTTGCCAAGACAGAGATATGGTAGTGTAATGAAACGAGTTATAATGAGCCGCAAAAATGAGAATAAGTAGCCTATAAACATTTCTAACGAGAAGGGGATAGCACCGAAAATGTTATGTTTATCTCAAAGATGATCACTTTTTTCTCTTTGGGGGATTTTGTGATTAGCTTTTAGGATGATGCAGACAGCATGCGCCTTGGACAGGATCTGAATGGAGCACCGTGCATTTCCCAGAGTGTCTAGATTAGCCTGGACACCGATTCTCAGCGTACTTGCACCTGGAGAGATCCTAGAGGATCCTACCATCCCGTCCCCATTAAGAAAAAGGGTCATTACGGTAGTGGAGATGTAATGCAGGCAGGCATTATTTTGGACGGCCGCATACCCCTGCATTTATTTGGCAAAGGATCCCTGACTACTATAGAGATGAGATGCATTAGATATGAGCTGATACATGAGATACATCGAGATGCTAGACCCGTATGTTTGACCTTTCAGGAGCGCAGTTGGTCTTGGGTTCCTGACGACAACTCCAGTTCACACAGCGTTTAGTTGATCGACAATTACCTGGAACGTGAGGATATTCGCTGCTGGATTAGTCAAGTAGATCTCCAAACCTTACCTATATTGAGCATGACTGCGTA
>KK113712.1:297078-318819 GCA_000611955.2 Stegodyphus mimosarum
CTGTTGGAAAAACAACATCTTCTCACCATCCCCCAATGAGGACTATCCCGAAGTTAAAAAAAATGCATGGCTTCAGTGGTGGCACAAGGACTCCTTAGCTGAAGGCTTTCTGGTATATCGTCACGCTGTACGACACGTCTGATTGTAAGAGAGGTCCTTACCCAATATTAGACTCATTTTTATTTTGACGTCCCTGCACTGAGTTTTACTGATATTCATGCCCACATAGAATAACTTTTGAATGGTATATCTCTTTTTGTGTGTGTGTTATAAATGTATATTTATATCAAATTTCATTAACATTGTCCATTAGTTTTTCAGAAATTCGACAAAATGTGTAAATTTTCTGAATTTTGCACACAAGTATATATATCCAGTACACTGCTAAACTGCTTTGAAAAGTATGCACACAGTGTGTTTGTAAAAATATTTCTTAATTCTTCGATACCTATTATGAATGCTTTACGTATCGTTGGTTACGTCTAAAACAGTTGTTAAGTTAGCTGAATTACGGCTTAAAAAAGTTTTGTGAAAAATCTTTGAATTGAATTAAAAAAACAATAAATAATTAAATTATAGGGATCAATGCTAAAATCTGAATATTTCCTTTAATAATTATGTAGTAGAATATATATTCTTAATATGATAAATAATATTATATGTATTCTTAATATGATAAATAATATTATATGTATTCTTAATATGATAATATGATAAATTAAATATGTATTCTTAATATGATAAATAATATTTGCGCAATCATTTAATTGAAGGAATAACTTCAGTTCTAGCAATAACAACAAGACAACACCAAACAATACCAACAAATGCAATTATAAAATACTGCTTCTTCACGAGGTAAATCGCTTCTAACAATATTTCGCAAATTATCAATTCATAAAAATAAAATGTCAATTTGAGTTTTGCACTGGGTAATTTTTTGGAAAAAACTGTGTTGCACTGGCTAAGAAAGCTGGATAATTTTCAGTGTTGTTATTAATGCAGCTTAATTCTTACTATTAACAGCTGAATTCGTAATTACGATATTTTCCAAGGCAAGAGTTCTTAATGAGAGGTAAAATTAACGTTAGATTATCTGTTAACATTCTCTTTAACGTCAGATTATCTTTTAACATTCATTTCAGCTAAAGTTAGATTATCTGTTAACATTCATTTCATTCATTAGGTCTTTAACGTTAGATTATCTGTTAACATTCATTTCAGCTACGCATATTGGTAAAGAAATTGCATTATTTTACTGTAATAATATGATTCCTTCATTTTATGGATAAAACATGAAATGAACCTCAGCAACCTAAATAATAAGAAATAAGAATAAATCTGAATGTTTTCAGAAGGCTACAGAATGAACTGAATATTTCTCGTACGTCTTAAGTTTATATTAAAAATTAGTTTTTGAAAAAAAAATTCGGAATGCTTTATATTCCGAAAAACATCCAAACGTGAAAGTTCAACAAAATGTCGTCTTTGGCATTCAAGACCACATAATGTTATATGGCGGTAAGCCAACATAAGCTCTTTTTGCAGAGTTTTAAATGACCCAGAAGCAAAGCAAAATTCTAAAGCCCGGTAGTATATACTAATGCTTTTAGAATACTGTTTCTATTTATATGATAGCCTCTTATCAGACGTTTTGAAAGATTTGTATACTCCACGACCTAAATTTTGTCGAATGTTTTAAAGACGGATTACACATCATCATCTTCTTGTAAACTGGGATCTTATAATCTTACAAAATAGGCTACAACCATAAATCCCAAGGATGTTAAGGAATATTAATAGTCTTTCCATGATTGAATTCATTAATAGATAATTCCTTATTCTGAAAACTGTTTTTGAATAACTAAAATATTTAATAATAAATGAACTTTTAGGATGCTTAATAGTTTTTACTTGTTAAAGTTTCGTACGCAAGATATTAAAAATGCTTCCTTTCTGAGGGATATAGCTAATTTTTTTCTTATCTTCCCATTACATGGCAGTGATTTCTTTTGCGTCAGTTTGTACAAAATGAGTTACGTAGCTACAGATTACGCTATAATTTTTAATTTGGATTTCTGTAGTAATCCCTTCCTTTTTCCCAACATGATTAACTTTGTAATACTTAACTACAACGCCATGTTGCAGGCTTTGGTTTTTATGAATTTGCATTCGTACTTTTATCCTCCCATTTATAGCTGTGTATTAATATACAAAGCATTTACGATAATTTAAATACAATTGACAGCATGTTGTACGCTTCTGTAATGTATTTAAAAAAATATTAGAATAGAATTTTACAATATGGATTGGTAAATCTTAATGAATATAGTAAGACGAATGAATAGTTCGGAATTAAAAATCCTCTTGTCATATCTGTGAAGTAGAACAAAGGACAAGAAAATTTCATAGTATGGACATCCTTGCCTGAAACGTACGAGACACTGTGTTGTTTATTTCTCTCTAAAATTTGCATTCGTCTTCCGATTGTAAAGCAAGAATACCAATGAGAACATCTGTAATTCGACTAGCCTCCATGATAATTTAGGAATCGTTTGAAATAATCATAAAAGTTTCAAAGTAATCCATCTCTTTTTTCTCTCCAGCCCATCCCTCACCAAAAGTGAGGAGAGGTGGCATCAAAGAAAATGAAAGCATGCTCTCAAATTAAGTAATATCTATTAAAATGACATTTTTAAGTCTTGAATATTTCAAGGTTTTTAAGCGTTCACAAAATGTGATAGAAATTAATAAAAATAAATAATAAAAGTGAAATGTCACATATATCATTTAGGTTTTATTAAAATAATAAATACAAAAAATAAAATATTTTAAAACTTTCTGTGCGAAAAGTAATTTTATGCGCACAAACATATCTTTATTTATTTGTGAAATGAAACATTTCATCGGAACCTTTTGCACATTTTTAGTTATGTCCAAATTATGTTGTTTTAGTTACTGGTAAAACATTTTAATGAAAACGCAATGGCTAAAATAAAGGAGAGAAAAATGCCGTTCTTTAAAATACCGTACTTTGAACTAAAGCATCTTAAACCGTTGCATGATGATAACACCGCACACTTGCATTTAGGATTTAAAAATTTTCAAACGTACGTTTCCTATTGGAATACGTAACGATCTGTGAGTGTGATTCCTCATTCCTTCTTACGCTCACAGATCGTTGCTTGCAACTTCAACATAGAAATACATTTTAAAATATATTTGTACTTTCTTTTAAAATATAAAACCCTTTCTCTGAACCTGCGGTATTTTCTTCTTGCTTGTTTTCGACTACAGTGCTTTGTGGAACTAAGTTTTCCCTTCACATACGTTTCTTCGCGATGGTTTTGCCTCTACGGTGACGCGGACACCATTGTTTTGGCAAAAATAATAATCTACTACACCTTACAACACTGAATTTACTGGGAGAAAGAGAGATTGAAAATAACGAAGCCAAGTACGGAAGCAGAAAGAGCATTTTCCTCTATTTGTTTGTTGATTATTTGCTCAAGTCATATATTTAATCTAGGACTCAATTAAGACTCATAAATATAACCAAACTTACGTAAATATCATAAAAATATATAAATGTTCTCCTTGTCTCATAAGTAATTTAACTGTTCTTCTGTGAAAAAGCATTATATGTCCTTAAGCCTAACTTCAGAAGAAATATTATATAGTTTCTAAACTATTTAAATTTTGAAAAGTAAAGTTAACATGCTCTCAATGACGTTGCTCAAGAGTCTAATACGCGGCTTTTTTGACGGTGGCAGTGAGAAATCTAAAGCATAGTTGCATAAAAAAGAATGAAGGGCATTCCAAGCAAAATAATTTTTTCGAATTTAGTCTGGAAATGAATAATAAATGTATAATTGAGATATTCAGTTTCATTTCCTATATTATATATAAATATTACAACAATGCAATTTTATCCATTTTTAAGTTTCTTATGTAAAGAAATGTAATTATTTTTAAAACTAACTTTGTGTACGACATTATGGTGTATGCTTTTTTAAGGAAACAACGCAGTGACACGAGACGGTTTAAAATACATTCATATAGTAAAACATATAAGTTAGAGGTTAAATTTCCTTTCAAATAAATATTAATAATTTTAATAAAATAAAAGGATATTAGACTTCTGCTCAAAAAATAATCAAAAAGGAAAAGCAGAGAATAAAACAAAACTATTCAATGAATATGCGTGAAATTAGTCCAAGAGGTTGGTGTGACATTACTATATCACATAACAAGCAATAAAGCTGAGACATACCAAAACGCCCATCATATGTGTTACAATAGATGTGATGGTGTATTGCAACAATCACATCTATTGTAACACATATGATGTGAAATATGTGTGATGGTGTATTGCGACCATCACGTCGCAAAAGAACCAATAGGTGGGAAGAATGTTCATTGTTAACATCACGCTGAAACTTCTAGTTGAAATGCATGCTTGGCAACGGCGAGGTAATGTGACAATAATGTCTTTGATCGCTTGTTGTGGCTGTAGGTCATGGCAGATATGGTATGGCATTATCATTCCCAGATAACTCCACACCAGTCGAGCTCTATGCCAGCGGCTGTTATCGTCCATAAATATCGCGTGGGTAACCCACTGCAGCGATAAAAGGACGCACAAGAGAATGTAGAATTTCATCCTTTCATCGGATGGTTGTGATGGAACCACCAGAAATCGTGTAGAGATCGATTCGGCCTCTCGTTTCTATCCCAACCCATACAAGTAAGCCTCTTCCTCTGCAACTGTCTCTTTCGAAGATCGTTCGATAGTGTGTCTCTGACTCCAGCCATATCATTGCCTTTTGGGAGTCGTTCTGGATGTTATTCGAGACACATCCGAAAAGAGTACGTGGCTTCACTGATCTGGCGTCCAACAACTACGGGCCCTATTCAACCGCGCTCTGACATGCGATAGCGACAAAGGAACACAGACCACAGGTCTTTGGACATACAATCCATCTTCGTGCAGTCGATGAGCTTTTGATTCTTTTGGTAACGATTCCACAGCTATCGATGACACTACGACGCACATTTAGATCTCTCCCAACAGCGAATTGTCTTACACCAGCTTGCAGCATCCCGCCATCCCTTTAACGCATTTTATAGTGAACATGGTGTCGTCGGCTCATGCTTTCAAATTGATTACATAGAATTATTGCGAAATCACGCGTAGGTCCGGCATGCTCCTTTTTAAGGCGTTGTGGTGTGACTATGGGACTGCGTTTTGTGCTAATTTTGGTTGGCTGTTTGCATTCGGCGATACAACCTCTACCTCATGTGTAAATGGTGTAAACTGTATGTTTTAATTCTATTTTTTACACTCGTACGTATTCTTTTAATGTTTGTTGCTTATTCTTTTAGCACGAGTGTATAATGCGCGTTTATAAAAGATCTTTAAAATCCTAATAGAACATAATATGTTATTTATCTACCTCCAAGAAATAACTGCTTTTTATACTTACCGTAATGGTTTTCATTGAGGGAATTATAAATATATTTTATCTTGTTTAAGGGAACTTTTTATTAATGTTTGAAGACATCTGTTTCATTTTTGCGGAAAGCATCACAAAGAAATACCAGAATTTCGTAACTCGGAAGCCATTAAAAAATTTATAATTTCATGATAATCTTGAAAAGATGAGTTTTAAAATTAGTATATGGTAAACATCATACCAGAGACATTGTTATTGTAAAAGTGGACATCAGACATTCGTTCTTACCCTAATTTTCTGTTCAAACCTAGATGTTTAAATTGATAATTATATAGGTAGTAGGCTTCCTATTATATATATTTAGTATTGATAATTATATATAGGCTAAATCTGTAAGACCCGCGTTCTCAGTGTTATGACAATGAGGTGCGTTCAGCTTACATCTATCAGTGGGCAAGTGAATACGACCGCTGAGTGCTGGTAGCTCGATACAGTTTTCGATCCCAGCAAACAAGCTGACTGATATATCGAATCATAGATAAGTATTGAAATGAATTATAGTCCTCGTAGTGTGAAAAGTCTGCTAACGAAGGTCGCTCTAGTCGACAGTCTCTCTCTAGTCGAGAGTTTAGAATCCTTCTTCCTGTATCACTCCGATGGCGAAAAATCTTCAGACTGAATTAACCACGCCTCCTTAATTTTACAGTACTATTTTACATCCTCTAATCTCCTGACACTAGTCGTGAAGTTATGTCTTTGTGATGTCAAAAGCATGTCGTATGACACGTCGTAAAGGTTGGGAGCAGTGAATTGCAGGGACCGCACATACGATTTACTTATCTCCGTGTGATCCGCCGCAAAAAGTTCCAACCAAGTAGTCTGCTAGTGCAAATCAGATGAGTATATAATGGCAGATGTGGAAGTTTCCTGTTTTGTCAAGAAATTCAGAAACAAGGAGCGATTTGTGTGTATTTGTGTGTACGATGGTGGTAAGAGCAACCACGCTTTACCAATCTAAAACTGATGTTCAAAATAAGGAATAAGTATTCTTCATCTCGAAATATATCTTACTAATCCTAGTGAAGTATTTGTTAAACCATAAGATTTCGTTCTTAGCTAATTTATATTTCCCCGAAATTTGTTTCACCCTCTTAAGAGGAAAAATCAGTAATACAAATTAAGGCATTCGTAGCAAATAGCTTATTGATAAGTAACTGAATGATGTATTTGAGCTCAAATTAATCATATTTTTACCAAAAAAACTTTTTATTTTAATATATATTATTCGTTACGCCATATATTATAAATTTACGTTATACAGCCTATTGCTAGTTATTCATAATAAAATAACCAGATGGCAACTGAGTACTATGAAATAATTCCCTTAAATGATTTAACCTGTTCTGCCCTTTCTTTTCTCTACATCTAAAAGTCATTATGCTTATAAAGGACAAAATGTTTAATCAATTAAAAATAATATTTGAGAGTCAAATGGACAAAAAAAATGCCAGTGTATAATTTAAAACTCCTTAGTTTAGGGTAGATGTCAAATAAAAATAATATTAATTCTAATCCATTCCTTCCTAACGTTCTCATTTTTTTCACGTTTCATTCTGTTTTTCTCCGCATATGAGGTTGTGTTGCACCTATTGTTTTCGGTCTAAAAAGTTCGACGTTTCTCCCATTCTACAAAGAAAATTTCCTAAAGAAGAGAGACCTGTTTTAATCACTCTTGAAATCGATAAGATTTTTAATGAAGATCTACGCAAAACTATGTTTTCTGCTTAATTTTAAAATTTGAGGGACCTTGATACTTATAAAAATTAAATTTTGCTATTATTAGTATAAAATGTTATTACAGAAATCTTAAGAGAGCTGTTTCATAATTTTTGGATGGTATTCAACGGTTGAAAGTAAGCATGATGGTATGCAACGGTTGAAAGTAGTAATTTGTAAATTATCTCTTAGCAGTCATTCCAGAATATTTCAGTGTGTGTACAAAAATGAAAGTATCAGGTTAAAAAATGATTCTATTAATTCAGAGTTTGCTAGAACATGAAATCCTACTGCCTTATTTAGAAAAGTTTGTGAAAGAAAACTCGGTATTGGAATTTAATCTCTGCTTTTTTACTCCTTGGCGGGTATGTTTATTATTTCATGAGTGTATTTGCTTTCTATATCGTGAATAATATCTTAAAGGTATAGGGTCGATATACAGTATTTCTATCTCGAAGTATATGGTATCCTACTTTTTTGTTTTGTTTGTGTGTGTAATTTTCTGCATTTTCACATGTTTTCAACTAATGTTATAAACTATTTTCTCCCTCCTTTCCTCATCCCTTCGTGATGCAATTGGAAGCATACTCACGTGTATTCGAGAAATCCAGGGTTCGAGTGAAAGTAAGAGCATTGCACATTTTACACGTGTTCTTCTTTAAAAAAAGGCTCTACCAGTGGTGCCCGAACTAAAAAGTGGTGAACGATAATTCATCTCCACCAGTGGCGAATGAGTGCCCTAATCCTGAGTCACCCTTTAAAAGGAGAAGTATTTGAGGTATTTTCTCTCTCCTTTCCGCATGCCTTGGAAGCATACTTGATTCCATGATTGGAAGCATACTCGACTCGTATTTTAGAGGGTTCGAGTACCGACCAGGGCGTTGCAGATTATTCACCTCCCTAATGACTCTACAATGTGACATTAATTTGTTGAGTAATTTGAAAATACCAGTCTGAAGCAAAAGCTTAGTTATTTCATGAAACTGAGTTTCAAAATTATTCATTGTTTGGTAGTTGTTTTTGCAGTCTACAGAAAAGAAAAGTTACCTTTTATAGCAATATTTGGAATATATTTTCACTGTTAAAATAATGTTTTATTTTATTATTGTTGAAGGCAAAGTAAACATATAATATGTAGATTGTGGGAAAAAAGCAATATCATCGGGCTCTTAAAACGTAATTAATAAAAAACTGTTTAGTTCTTTTCGGCCAGGTATATGCACACTATTTCTCTTGGTCACGATTGGCTTTTGAGTTATAAAAGCCTCTGGTTTATTTTGAAATAACCCCCAACACTTCCTCGAATAGAACCAGATTTCAAAGCAGGAGATTTTATGCATAATGCACACATTCCTTCACTTTAAAGGTTTATGTCTCGTCCCCATATCGAACTCGGTATCTCTCGGTTTGCAATGAACTTTTGAGGCATGTACAAGTTGTGGTAGAGGAAGTTATTCAACAGATGCTAAGCATTACTTTTTTCAATGCCTTCACCAATTCTGTGGATCGATTGTTATCAAAACTATAAATTTTCAAGTATTTGGTCTTTTCGATATCTTCATCCACTCTGTGGATCGGTCATTATCCAAACTATAAATTGGCAAGTGTTTCATCTTTTCTAAATCGTACTACTTGAGTATATGCTATATGAGTATATGAGTTTTTTTTATTTTAATATTCTCGTATTTTTAACTGCACGTACAATGCCGTACTCTATTTCATGCATATACGTGTGTATAACAGGAATTATTACATTTTACACATAACAAGAATTATTACATTTTTGTGGATTTTAGCTGTCAAGAGAATGAATGGTTTTCTAAAATTCTAGAATATCAGAAATTTAAATGCGTCAAAATTGTCGTTGGAGCTGTGGTGTTTTGTTGTAATTTCATTTCTATATTGTTTAATAAGAAATTACCGCCTTTTTCCTGCTTACTTTAATGGTGTAATTAAAAACATGTTCAAATAGTAACTGCAAGGTCCGTTGTTCGAATCCCGGTGAAAGCACAGCCGATTGTTTATAATTCTGTCGCGAAAAATCTAACAGGCTCTGCAATTTTTAGTCCATTTAAAAACAAAATCTTTCTTTAATTACGTCAATAATTGTATGACAAGTTCTGCAAATTCTTTTCTAATCGCGTAATATATATATTATTTAAATAAAGCTTGTTAGTTGGTTTATGATTAAATGCAAATAATTATATTTATTAAACATATATAAATTAAATTTTCAATTAATTAAAACTGTTTAAATAAAAATCTCATCAATTAAATCTTTCGTGGTGTTGATATGCACAAGTAACTGTTGACTCGTATCTTTAAAAAAAGGATTCTTTTGAATTAGGAAAGCATATGAATAGTTTTGAATTTACTGAAATATCTACGATGCTTTAGGAGTATCAAAAATAGTTTCAGATCAATGAATAAGAGAAAATAAAAGAAGTAGCTTAGAGTACAGAAATGAGGAAATATTTGGAAGCTAAAAAAGATCAGCTTTAGTAATTATGAAACATAACAGATGTATGAAAATATGTGAAGAAATCAGTAGGAATTCACATTCGTAAAAATATTTACTGCCACTTTAGCTGTATTATTCAGTCGGCCTCTGACGAGTGTACAAACCTAATATGGGTTGTCAAGGTGTAAAATGTAGTAACCACCACAAACAGTACTCAGTTCATGGGGAATCCCACCATAAGAACGCTTGTTTTTTTCGATTTGAATCGATATTTCACTACTTCGTCAGTGCTTCCATCGAAAAGTACAATTTAAGCTTATACACCTTCAGTATGTACATGGCGCTATATAATACAGGTGTGTTATATTTTCAGTTTTATGTCACGTTTTGTGAATTAGGTTATAAAGCTAGAGGATGTTTTCTTAGCGAGCGAAGAATGTGAAAAACTCACCAGGATGCGAACCGATTGCTATTCCAACTGCTAGTCGGACGTGCTGCGGCTCACCATGAGAGCATGAAGAGGGGATGATAGAACATTCCTTATATCCTCTTGCGTGTTATGGACGACTGGAGAGAGAGGATTTAAACCAAGTCGATGGGGCTGAATTATAGTCTAACTCCATTTTAATCGGCTGCCACTACAGAACTATTAGCAACTATGGAATCCAAAAAAACCAGCTACGCTTTCTAGGGAATATTCAAATTCCGGATCATCTGACTCCCAGTCGTACTGACAGTTATAGTATGAGAGTGCTTACAGGAGAGGCAAAAATTCCTTATATTCTTTCTCAGTTAAAGGGCAGCTAGGGAGAAAGGACGAGATCCAGTTAGGCAAATACCTGAATTATACTGCCTGGTCCAAATAAATAAAATACTTTTATTTGAACTAAAAAACAAAAAAAAAATCTTTTTGAAGTGCGTCATTTGAAAAATATCAAAAGATCTTGTATGATTTTCATACAACGTGGGTGATGATGCATCTACTTAAATAATTGCAGAAATATGAGTAAAATCTTTTATCTAATAACTTTGAGTCCAAAGTTTTTATTAACCAATAAATGCAATGCAAAGCTATGTTTCTCTACTGAGGAACAAAACTACATTATCCGCCGTAATTTAGCATCACTAACATATTATTCCTTTTTCTAGTGCTTGCTGTTGCTTGTAGAGACATTAGGTTATTTAGAAGCACTAGAGATGAAAAATGAGCAATGCCCTCGCCGGAACTCGAACCACGGACCTCTCGAATACACGCCGAGCGTGCTAATACAGCCGAGCGAGCTCACACCACGAAAGCATGCTTAGAAGGCAGGAGAAATTCCTTATATACTTCCTCTGTTAAAGGACGATTGGGGATTAGGGGACCCAGTCGCCAAATTCTGGTGGTAGAGAATCATCATCTCCCACCTTTTAGTTCGGGCGCCACTGTAGAGTCATTAGGATTTTTTTGATGCTGAGAGACCTGAAAAATGAGCAATGCCCTCACCGGGATTCGAACCTCGGACTTCTTGATTATGCGCCGAGTCTTCTGACCATTACACCACGAAGGCATGCTAAAAAGGCGGGAGAAATACTTGATTCACCACCTTTTTTTGTTCGGGCGCCACTGTAGAGACATTAGGATTTTTGATGCTGAGAGACTTGAAAAATGAGCACCGCCCTCTCCGGGACTCGAACCACGTACCTCTCGAATACGCGCCGAGCGTGCTGACCACTACACCACGAAGGCATGCTAAGAAGGCGGGAGAAATACCTTATATGCTTTCCAAACATGTAGTTCAACAATTTTTTAAAATCTCATTTATAATTACAAATATGTGAAGCGTAGGTGTCAAGTTACTGACAGTGGATGCTTCGATTTCGGCATTTGCATTACTTCATTGTGTTTTTTAATCAACGAGTTATGCTTGAATAAAGATAATCTGCAAAAGTGCGGCGAATGCAACATGTTTCAAAGATTTCTGTATTTAGATCAAGTATTGTTAGCTTCACACCTATATAATCACTCTATAATTTATATCATCTATAATGTAGATCGATAAGTATAGATATAGGTAGACGCTTGTTAAACGGATAAAAAGTTGTACAACTCTAAATCAACAAACTGAGAATGAAACGAATTACAGTTATGCCTTGAATCATTAATGTGTTCAGAATTCTGCATTTCAGTTTATATCCTGCTCACTTCCATTATGAACTCTAATCTTATTCACGAAATGTCAAATTTCTAATAAGGATGATAAGGAATTCAAGCTAATTAAACGTCTGTGGGTTCTAGAGATTAGAAAATTTATACATTCGAGAACACCATTTGCGAATTGTCTCTGTAAAGCTCTCAAACGGAATTCGCATGATTTCAACTTGTCCTCATGAAAGTCTCGTACTATTAAGTACCATTTCGAAGTTAATAATCTGATACCGTATTTTATTTCTAACATTGAGAGTCCCATTGAGTTCATCTTCAGTTCCAGATGTCTTGTGAAGAAAGCAGGGAGGAGAAATTGCCTGTGACTTATTGGAGTGAATTTCTTCACATATATTTTACGTAAATTGCTCCTTTGGGAAACATTAATGAAATCTTGTGTGTAATTTACACCAAGTAAAGTTCGTATTTCCGCAATATTAATGCAAGTGCAATGAACAAAATTTATTTCATTAAATGCAAACTGAACTGGATGAGATTAGAATTTTCTTTGCGGTGCAAAATCAAAGGAAATCGTATTAGTCCATTAATTTTAAATATATTGATAATAGGAATTTTAATCAGGAGATCTGAGGAAAGGTTCTGCATATATCAAGCTGATGTAGCAATGGAGTTGAACTTCAATAAATATGGACTCTTGCCATTCGGAATTCCAGTTATTTGGTTGCTCTGTTCATTTTTCTAAGGCATTTAAATTTAAGCTTGTTCGGAAATAAGAACATTCCTCTCATGTTTGCTACGGTGTAATGTTTATCAAGTATTGGAAGATCCAAATGGTTGTAAATGGTGTAATGTTTATCAAGTATTGGTAATATTTAACAAGTATCGGAAGATTTGGTTTTATTTCCTGTCTAGGACGACGCTAAATATTCCGGAATTCATATTACAAAAAGCTTAATGTTTCTGTAAGTCCGCTGTTAACTTGTAACTTTTCTTTTATTTAAATAATTCCGAATGGAAAAATAGTTGAGGATATACTTTTAATCTATTTTATCATCTATTAAATAATGCATGGCTGTCTGCATAAAAAGTATCTTGGCTTCTGCATATGTGACATAAATATGAGCCAGTGTCTTAGAATGTTTTGCACGAAAGCATTCCATTATTTAGAACAAGTAGCGCTTGTGTGCTTTGCCATATTCAAAATAAACCTTTAAACATATTAAATGAATTTATATGATGTGTAATTCCTGTATTATTTTCTTTTAATATAATTGGCTTATAATGCTAAATAATTTTATATAATTGTCTTATAAGGCATGCTGAATAATTTATTAGAAGCCGATGTATAAACATATCGTGCACATTCAATGTCATACATATATGTCATGATATTACAGGTCAATCATACATCAGTAATCCTCTCAATTATACCTTTCAAACATGTCAGTCTTATATCAATTTGTCGCCATTGTTCATTTGGTAATAATGAAGCTTAGTGGCAATCATGTAGCTAAATATTAAACGTGTATTTAATCCCCATGATTTTGTTGTGTAAGTCATTGCTAAAACAACTTTAATGAGTACATATTATATTTTCAACGTTATTATTTTATATAAAAATGTCTTGATTCAATTTTTAGAAAATCAGGTACGCTGTTTCCCAAGTTTTACAGCTTTTGATTTCGATGTAGTGTACATTAAAAAGTTTCATTTATGTAATAACAGTTTGCAAAAACATACATACCACTTGTGTAGCATTTAACTGTATATCTAATTTATTATTAAGTCTGGTTACGCCCCTAGCCCACTAGCAGCTTTGCAGTTAAAACCTCTTAACACGGTAGTTCAAACCACGCAAACACGCTGACTGCATGGAAAGTTTCGTAATTTCTCTCTGTGCAACGTAAATATGAGCCAGTTTCTATTCAAAATGCTTCACATAGGCATCCCTCTCCCTCGACTGAGAGCACTAATGTTATTTTTTGTAAAAAAATAATCCAATCGAATTTATTGCATGCATTTAATGCATTTATGTGTATTACACACCAAAAACGAACGACGCAACTTGACGGCATTTTGCATATAACTCGTGTATTATTGATAAAGGTCTCTTTACGAAACATTGCAGAGTAGCTTTGTATGCGCATATGCCATTTCGATGCATACGAAATAAAAAAAATCTATAGATTAGAAATACAAAATGTAAAACCACGAAAAGAAAATCTCAAAATTTGGAAGAGTAGAACGGAAAAATAAACAAAGAATTGGTGAAATCCTTGAAATTTCAGAAGTCGAATAAACAGAAAGGACTGCAGTCCTACTTCGGGTAGCATAAAAACATTTGAATATATTTTTATCATCAGCCACATTATGTAGAGATACAAAATTATAATTAAATGCAAATTCTGTGAATATAAGTAAAAAAAGTGAATGAGTTCACAGTTTTTCTAATGACTTATAACCTTATTTATTTTCTAGCGTGGGTTTACAATTTTACAGTCAAAGCAATGTGTTTGTTAACTTTATGTTAGTTTCTAGAGTACGCGTTAGTGTGTCATTCTAAATATCGCTTTAAAACTTAAAACGTGGAATTAAATAATGAGCGTTTGGATGTTCTTTTAACTATGCTTACAAAATCGGAAATCTATTATTTCTTTCTTTTATCACATAGTTAAATACAAATGTTATCATATCGGGCATATAAACAAGAGTTATGCATTGGGAAAGTTTTAGAATCTTTTTATATCAAAAATAAATAAATATACGCTTTTTAAACGGTATTTCGTAATCAGATTTTGGAAAACAAACTGCGCTGGAAATTTTTCCGTTAATTAATATTTCTTTTGATATTTTTCCATGATTCCAAGTTCAATAAAATATCTGATTCTTAAACCGACAGAAGAAATCTCTTATAAATGCTCATAAAATTTACTAAAATTGTCTGTGTTATATAAACTAGTGTTTCAAAAATCAAGAACGAATGCATAAACTGGGTTAGCTTCCTAAAGCTCTGTTAGAAATATGTTTATTAAAGTATTAATATTTAATCAAAGGTATTATGTATTAATATTTAATCAAATTAATATTAATATATTATTTATTAATATTAAATAATCAGAAAAGCTGTTTTTTTTTTCTTCACCATCGCTAAGCACCATTACGGAGCAAAAGTCAATAAACCTTTAACAATGAGCTCCGATGACTGCAGATAATTTTAGCTTCTTCGAAGAAGTGGGCATTTAAGGAGGTGATGTTCAGTATTATGTTTATATTATTCGTGATCTCAGAAATACTGGTCATTTCCTAAAAAAATTCATCTGGGCACCAGAGACTTATTGCAGCTTAGTTTTTGACATTTTGCCAAGAGCATCTTGGTTTCTATGCGCTGCTTTTATCGAAACGTTCTTTTTATTAATACGTTTTACGGGTAAAAATTAAGGTATTGCGTTTCCGTGTTTTATCATGTGATGAGTTAAGGGAACTCGGTACCAAAAAATCGATGAAATTACCGATTTTTAAACTTTTTGCTAGAAAATATTTTTGCTTAATAAAACTTTTTGCTTAATACCCTTACTACACTGAAGAGAAATTTTGAAATGATCTGACGGTAATAAATGGTATAAAATGCTTTTAAACATTTTGACAGCCCTTTAAATGCCACGCCCCCTTTTTATGCCACGCCCTTTTTTATTTTTTTAACTTCTTAATTTTTTTCAGTAAGTTATTAAAAATCAGTGTAAAGGAGTGTATTTAAACATGACTGCAAGTATCAGGATCTCTGTTTATGTTTATAAACTGATTTATTTAAATACAACGTGAAGCTGGGAAAAAAATTTCTGCACCTTTAAAATGGCAAGGTTATATCTATCTATCTATCTATCTATCTATATATATATATATATATATATTGAACTACTTTGCTATGCTTCTTCAAAAATTTAAATTATTTGTGATACGAGTCGAACAGAAAGAAGTGGTGTAATGAAAACCATCAAGTTCCTGACTGTAGCGTTATTAAAATAGTGCTGGAACAAACATTAAACTCTTTAATTAATTAAAATATACCTAAATTTTTTTAAAATGCAATTTATATGCTAGGAGAAATGGCTAAAAGAAGACTGGAAATCACATATGTGGCTTAAATACAATGTTTTACATTTATTAAAATTTCAAATGTTGCTTTTTGAAAAAATGAATGAAACGACAAATTGTTATTATTAACAGTAATTCTAAGTGTTTTAGAAAATATATTATAATTGATTCATGTACTGAAATTTTTTGAACGTGTGTTAAAGAACAAAAACAGGTAAAGAAAAATTCTACTTGTATTTTAGGATTTTTTTTCAATATTTGTAGCCAGATGGGGTTTTAAACATAAGCTTGTAATTTATGTTTATATTAACCAATTAAACATTACTAGGTATTATTTTATATGCATATGTATTGAAATTCAGTAATAAAATTATTAAGACATTTGAAATGATTTAATGACCATTTAGACAGTTTACGTTCTTTAAACTGTTTTTCTCATTTTTCATTTTTTCAGTATATTCTTTTACTTAAAGTCTTAAAACTTCTACAGATATAGACTAAATTATTTAATATTTTTACTGCTTATTTAAAATTATATTCTTAATAGAAACAAGGATGCGTTTTGCAAAATAAAGAAAAAAAATATTGGAAGTAAAAACATGATTGAGATCATCTTTTTTTTAACGTTTTTGCATAAAAATGGGCTTTTTATTTTTTTTCTTGGAAACTAATTTATTAATCGCAAAATCTATCCGTAAAGTTATTAAGAACACTCTAACATATGCAATAAAAATATTTGGGCAAAAACATTCAAAATTATAGGAGAAGAAGGAATTTTTAACTCTTAAATTTTTCTTGAAAAAAATTTAAATTAAAAAAATTACTAGCAGAATTTTTTTTTCAGCTTAAAATCATTTTTTCTTGTATAACCACTTAATATTATTCATAGGAAATAGATGAAAATTCTTAAAAAAAAAATGGAAAGGTACCAAGTCCCCTTAAAGTCTTGTATGGCGTTAAATAGTATTTCTGTTTTAATTTTTTTATGAAACTGTATTTAAAGGAGGAGTTGCCGATATTATGTTAAAATGTTTCTGGGGTTTTCTTTCAGTAAAATTTTATTTTACCCAGTCCTAAAACATTGAATTTTTGAATCCAATAGAACTGAAATTATTCGGATTAGCTGGAAGTACACCTTACTTAGATACACAGAAAATTCGGTTAATTTAATTTTTCTTTTATCTTAACGCAAGGGAAGAAATTTTATTTTGTTATCCATCCTGTTATATTTCAATAACATCAAACAAAAAAATGTTTTTTAATTTTGCATTTACATTTGAACGTAAAACTAAATGCAAATTGTTTCTTTTGTTTTCATTGTACTATTTTACTTGAAAAACAAGCTACTCATTTTTATGAAATCAAAACTGATAATTTATTTATGTGCAACTATGTTCATTTAATATAATTTTAGAAATTAAACTTCTTAGGATTGAACAGAAAATAGCATATTGAACAGGGAATTGTAGGGATTGTAACGTCCCCTTGCTCTAAAGAACACTTGGTTATGCACCCTCAAAGCGCTCTACTGTATGTATCTACTGTACAATGTTTTATTTCTTATAAAATGTAATCTGTATGTAGTTGTATAATAAATATTTAACCTAGAAAAGGTGTTGTTATTTGAAGAAGATACGACCATGGTACAGGATACATACATTACTTTATTGCTTTTTGTAAATATTTGTGCCAGACGCCTGCAGCTAAAATAAATTTAAGCACCCTTATACTACTAACTGTCTGTAGATATAATCAAAGCCTTATATGCAGTATAACCTCCCTAAATGACCACTAAATGTCCCAGAACTGGTTTAGTCTTCAATTGAGACGGTCGCCGTAGAAAGGACTGAAGTTCTATTCTCATGTATATTTTTAGTATTCTCCATAACACTGGTCACTATATGTTTTTTATTGTCGCTTAAAGAGATTTCAGTGCGTAATTATTTAAAATATTTGAAAAACATTTTTGTAGTACTGTACTTTTGTTGAAAGTAGAAAGCCAAAATTTAACAATTTATTATTTCACTTTGTAGAATCATTGTTGTTTTGAAACAGGAGACATGAAAAATGAGGAATGCCCTCGCTGGAGCTCGACTCTGAAGCTTTCAAATACGCGCCGAGTGTGCTGCCGTTACACCACGAAGGCATGCTAGAAGGAGAGAGAAAATAAGTTATATACTCCACTTTTACAACTGGGGATTAGGGAGCCCAGTTGTCAAATCTTTATGGTTACACACCTTTTGGTTTGGGCGCCGCTGTAGAGTCATTATTTTTTATGCTGGAAATGTGAAAAATGGCCAATGCCCTCACCGTGCCTCGAACCCTGGACCTCTCGAACACACTTCGAGTATGCTACAGTTTACACCACGGAGGCATGCTGGAAAGATGGAGGAAATACTTTATAAATTAATTAATAAATAAGTTCCTCCGTGTCTAGATGCTCTTAAAGGATCGTTTAGGTTGGCTTAACGGTAAAACAGAGCCTGCTTTGACAGTAATCTACATAATATATTGTTATAAACCTAATGTGATAACGTGTTATTGAGTTTTGATTTAAAATAAATGTGTAGGATACGTTTATTAACTTACAATATTTTTTATTGTTAGCCAACATATGTGTCATACATATACATGTAAACTATTGTGTCTTGAAATTTATTTGCCTATTCTCATTTATAATTTGGTTTAAATTCTTATTTTATTCTGCCAAGTCTATTATCGAACCGCCTTGTAGCGAATAAAATTATATGAAGATCATGCTGTATTGGAATTGTCTGTATTATAGAGGCCTGTAGTTGTAGTGTTATGGCTTTTAATCATTAATTCAGAGAAACTGTAGGCAGCGAGAAACATGAAAAATCAGCTAGGTTCTCGCCGAGATTTGAGCCACATATATTGCAATGCTTACCACTTACACCGAGATAATACCCCTGAGGTATGCGATAATACCTTAACATTCTCTGCCACTTGAATGACAACTTTAGAGTCTCGGGAAACTGTCGATCAGATGCAGGCCATGATGAATTATTGTTCACTATATTTTATTTCGAAACATCATTTTCCTTTTTGGAACGAAGCATGGAAGGTCAGTTAAGCCTTTGCCGGCATTCGAACCTAGCTAGCTGGATATGCTACCACTTACACTACGAGTGCTCCCATGAGGGAATGTTATAATTCCTTGTAAGATGATATATTTAAAGCCATGAGATGAAGTCTTCGAATTCTAGGAAATATTCTAGAAAAAATTAGGAAGGGCTGTTGATTACCAATTTTTACCTGAATAAATGTTTATTTACGAAGTTTTTAAAATATTGCTAAAGTAAGCAAATCTTCATCCCTGATGATCTAATTCGTTACCACCTCATTCTATGCGTTCTTGTCGACGTGTTTATTTTCACGTTTAGAAGAATCACGCTGTGTGGTCATGTCTGAAACTGTCAGTCACGCATGCACAATTATTATCTTATTCCCTTGAAAAAGAAACTGTCAAGCATATTAAAAATTCTCCCGAATTCCTCCTACCTAATTTCAAAATAATGGCTTTCCGTTTGGTAACCTGATTTGCATTCTTGGCTTGTCTCCTCTCAAGGGGGATACCAGTGATTATCTCGCGTGAAAATGGACGAAAATGCCAGCAGAATATGTGATTAAAAGGACATTAAGTGTTATTATCCAGAACATTAAAAGATATTACCATTTCCCGTGGAACATATCTCTGAAAAGTGGTAAGATCTATTAATTAGTTAATTTTCGTTTCTGTTCAACGATAGTTACCCTGCGATTTTTTATCGTTTACTCCTAACTTAACTTTTCGTTATTGATTCTTCAACGAAGATTAAATTTAGAAAAAAGCGCGTATCAAGTCATCCATGCATCTGGCGTAGAAGTAATTTAATTATGAGCGAATTTGCATGCGAGAAGCTTTCTAAAAATTAGACGATTAATATTCATTGAGAAAATGCTATATTTTTATTACCTATAATCAAAGTGTGTTCTTTGTTTTTAAACTTGAATGACGTAGGGGGCGCGGTCATTAATTACATGAACGATATTTATAAGCTTCTAATTATCGTATGTGTAGTTTAGCTAAAATTAATGAAAAAACTACAAAGATTAGTTTCAGTTTTCATAAGAATATTTGCTAAGAAATATTAATGAAATTTAAGTCTTAGCTTTCCTATTAAAATAAATTTATGGCTTTTGTTGTTTAACGAAAATAACGAAGAGGATATAAATTAATCTTGAAAAAATGTGAAAACGGATATAAAGTAATTATCTGTATTTTAATTTAATATAAGCACTATAGAATTGCAGTTATATGGAATTCTAATCGTCCAGTTCACTTGTGGATTTCTCTAAGCAAGTAAATTTAAGCTTGTTGCTGGCTTACTTACTTGTTTTTAACTTTTCGGCTATTTAAGTAACTTAATAAAATAATGCACTACATAATACATTCTATAATAAATTAATAATTAATTTAAATAAGTACCTACGACATGTAGATTGATCTGTAACGTTCGGTAAATACTTACAAATACTCTACAAATGTTAATGGAAGACTAATTACGGAATACGTATTGCCGTTCTTTAATTAATTTTAGACTCCATTTTAATTAAAATCGAAATGGTTTATAAACGTAGGCGCATAATATATGTATAAGAGGAAAAATACTTTATAATTTAATTTCAACTTTATAATTTAATTTCGTACTAGCCTCTTAATTCCTTATTTTTAATTTGGGTATTTCCTCTCTGTATTTTAAAAATAGTAATAATTTTTCTGGATTGCGTCATTTCTAGGTCAATCTATGTCATATGGCTTGAGTAACGTTCATGGTATAGCTAATTCGGGACGTAAGTTAAATTTCGAGAACTGAAACTTTTCTCTTAAAAAGCAACTTAAACCCAAATTTTCTTTTGCTGAGCCTCCGTATTGGATAGCTGCGTATCTTTACCTGCTATCGTTATTGCAGTTAAGACGCTGTTTCGCTCTGCTCTTCTCTTATCGCAGCAGTATCAAAAATATAAACGTTCTTATACAGGCACAATTAATGCATCAAGTAAATTGTGAAATAAAGTAGGATATTTAATCTTACTCGGCTGTCAAGTTCCCTCTTCAGTAAGGATCTACATTCTATACCATCAACATTGCTACGTCTTTTTCATCACACACACAAATATATATATATATATATATATATATATATATATTATAGTAAACAGTAATTACTTAAAATAGTAATTTTAAGATAAAAATTATAATTTAAACAGAAATTGTGTATTATTAGAGTTAATTATGAACCAATCTATAATATCATTTAAATTCAGTAGCATAAGTAAATCAAGTTCAACCAAAACTTGAAAAAATTCTACTAATTAATAAAAATGAAACTAAATTTAATTAAAATGCATATATGAATGATTGCTGAGTAGGCTGGAGACAGACTTATCAAGGGGAAGTTGCCTCCAAACCTAGCTCCCCAATCATTCAATTCGTGTTTCGTCATTCATGTATTCAAGGGCAATAGTTAAAACCAAAAGTAAAGAACATTCAAAAAAATTACCACCTAATTGGTTGGAGAAATTAAAAACCAGGAGAAAATAATCATAAATAGTGAAACATTCCGAGAAAAATTAAATTTTTCTAATTTTTTTAAAAAATTTATTTAAAAAAATTTTTTTAAATTAATTAATTTAAATAAAAAATTAAATTTTAGAAATTTTAGAAACCCTTGTATACATAAAACCTCCCCGACACGAATATGCATATTATTAAAAAATTTTTAAATATTAAGGAATCTAAACCGAAA
>KK113712.1:331231-409466 GCA_000611955.2 Stegodyphus mimosarum
TGTATTAATATTTGGCTGAAAAATAAATAATATTATTATTATTTATATAAAGAACAATAATTAATATTATTATTTATTTAAAAGTTTATTATACATAAAATATATAATGAACTCTTAAAACACAGAATTTGTCGATTAATTCAGAACAGAACTCGGCATTTAGACTTTCGTTTCCCAGTTCTGTACAGTGTCACACATAAAAGGCTGACCGAATTCTCTCCTGAAGTTAGGGCGAATTTCCCCGTAGTTAAGAACCCCTGCTATATTTCTTAGCTGAGGGTTAAATAAGTGACTCAGTTTAGAGGATTTAACTTTGAATCATTTAAATTTCAAGGCTGGTCACCTAAAACTGCCTTCAGTTATTCAATTCTCGCTTCGCTTTTAGTTATTAAATTCTTGGTTTAGTTACAATCCACAAGAAATGGACAAATGAAGTTGTTGAATTTTAATCAGTGCTTGTGTTTAAAATTGACTATAATCACATCGATAACTCCCTTCCAGTCTGAAAAAACCTCCTGGCAAATTAGAATCGAACGTAATTTTTTAAGAAACGTTTAATAGAGTTAACATGCTGTAGAATACACGAATTTCCCTTCAATTATATTTTTGACATTTTGAGGTTAGTGCCTTCTTGAAAAAGGTAAAGTGCCCACGTTCGAAATTACGTTATCAGCACCTAGTGTTTTCTCCGGTTATGAAGTTGCTTAGAGAAGAAACAAATAACCATGAAAAAAAAATATCATGTGCTTCGCACTTAAACCATGAAATTCAGTTCAAGAGCAATATCACAAAATAATTTTTAAATTAGCACATCTTTAGAATTTCCTGTACATAGTCTCATGCGTTGGAGATAAAAATGTTTTTTTGAAATCTTTGAAATCTTTGAGTTTGCTAATCAAAAATTCGTTAAATTTTTACAAAATATGAAATCGATAATAAAACAAATTTTAAATTTGGGCTTAAAGATGCCCATATTCAATATTCAAAATTTGATGGTTCTAGGTCCCGTTGTTGTATCACAATACGAGAAACATGCATAGATTCTTCACTATAGAAACATGCATGTAGATTCTTCACTATTTAATTTCTTCAAATATAATACAGGACGATAATATTTGGTGGCATCAATTTGAAAAGTGAAACAAAGCTTTTAGTGAATCGACACAAAATGCCAAAATGAAATTAATAGTTCTCCTGGGCAAATTGCCCCTTTGGTCTAAAATCGTTTTAGGAAATAAGTTTTGTTTAAAACTCATAAAATAGTTTATGAACTAAAAGGAGAAAAATTTTGTATCACAGTTTAATGGAAAATAGAGATTGAATAATTAAATAATTAATGTTTAGAAAACTAACATACAATTTTATGTCAGGAGGAATAAAAACGTGGGGTTCTTTTGAAAAATGTATAAAAATAATAGTTTATATTTTTAAAAAAGCATATTAGATTTTGTTATGTATGCGCAGTAGTGGAATGGGTTCACCCATGCTAAGTTGAGTATGCTTTATTCAAGGAGCCTCATACTTAAAGTGCATCGGCAAATCAGGTTTTTAAGTTATTTCATCCGCCTTCGTGGTGTAGAGGTCAGCACACTCGGTGCGTATTCGAGAGGTCCGTGGTTCGAGTCCTGGCGAAGGCATTGCTAAATTTTATGGCTACTGCTTCAAAATAACCTAATATATCTACACTTGGCGCCCGAACAAAGAAAAAGGTGGTGGATGATGATTCTCCACCACCATGATTTGGCGATAGGGTCCCTAATCCCCAGTCGCCCTTCAAAAGTTGGAGTATATGAGGTATTCTCCCGCTTTCTTGACATGTCTTCGTGGTGTAGTGGTCAGCACGCTCAGCGCGTATTCGAGAGGTCCGTGGTTCGAGTCCCGGCGAGGGCATTGCTCATTTTGCACATCTCCTGTTTTCAAATAACCTAATGACTCTACAAGGTCATTTGAAAGAATTAACACTATACAGTGTTTTTAGCAAAAAAATTATTTAGTTGACAAAATATAGTTGACCTCAGTCCATGATTTTTTAAATCAGCGAAAACTTATTTGCGTTGCTTTTAATCGTCCTTGGGTGAGGAGACCATTATCAAAACATTTTAGCTCAAAGCCTGCAATTACTTAAATGTGCAAAATTAATTTAACTACAAATTTTGTTTTTCATTCTTCCATAGCGTTCAGATTGTTACATAAAAAAGCTAAAATATTAAAATTTAATCATGTAGAAGGCTATGAATATTGAAGTTTAATTTTTGGATCATTTGTTTGTATCATAAGTAGTAATCATTTTCTAATAGTTATTAATTAATTAAATTGTTATTTAAATGATAGTGAATTGCTGTGTTTTACTTAATGTAACAGCAAAAGAGACCCGTAATATGTCTTCATCGATGCTCATATTTTTTCTTGATAACAAGTTTTCCGAAGTTTTTATGAATGCGCATTTGACCTTCTATAGGTCTAATTTGGGAAATTTACGTGATATGCGTATGTATCCATTTGCCGCAATTATTTAGAAGAAAAGATGAATATATATATATGGTTTATTAGAAAATCGCAAGTTTATGTATAGTGCTTGCATTATTTTTCTATATTCTCAATAAATATAATTGCTGAGCAAGTTGACAAATTTTCTATTTGTTGAGAGAGAAAAACTATATAGTAGAAAAATCTGCGCGTAGTGCTGCAAAATTTTATACCATCTAATATGGGAAATGAAATATATGAGAGAATTACTTAAGGATTGTAAGAACCATGATCCCCTACCTATTTTCATTTTTATGAATTTGCAAATTTTATAATATACATTTGGAACAGAAAAGTAAACAAGTTGAAAATACAAAAACAGTGAAAACCAAAGTTAATCTTTTTTTATTTAAAGCTCCAAACAGAACTTGTCAAGGGTAAAGTGTTCTGAAGTTTTAAACAGTCAATTAACTGAACAACAAGAACCTGTTTCATTCCGATCAACTCACTGAGACCTCTATCGTCAATTAGCATAACGGTTATTAATTCTAAAAAATTTTTATATACAATACTTTAAAAAATCTATACAATTTTGAGGCTCTTATTAAGTTGATCTCTTTTCACTACCCGTTTTTGTTGTCCGAATACAAATAGAAACACACGATACAAGGAAAAGATTTACATGTAATGCCGAAATAAAACATTTATAATCAAGGGAAAAGATTGGACGAATTACAATCGAAAGAAATATCTATAAAATTCGTAAAATAATAGGACAAGAATAAAAATAATAAAATGCTGTACTAATCACAATGTAAAGCTCAAATTTTTCGATAGAAAAATTTTATTGTCAGATGTAAAGGCTAAATAAGGTCCAGGTTCGAATGCGTACTTAAAATGAAAATACTTTTTGCTAAAGTGTGAAAGGAATGGAGAAATAGCTGCGACCATTGAGGGAAATTAAGTAAAAAATTGCTACAAATGAAGGGGTTTTGCAACAACAATTAATAATGAAAAAACACTTCCTACCTGTAGGTGCTTCTTTTCCAAAGCGAAAGTAGTTATGCTATGGGTTGCTCGCTGTAGGTCAGGGCGTACACACTGCTACGTAATTTGCGACACGTTTACTAAGCCTATGTTCTGAGAAAGGAGGGGATCCTGTATTTTTTATTTGGGGGGGGACAGTGTTGGAATTTGTTAGACGGAAGCGTCTGAATGACTGAAAGAGAGGGTGCTGGTAGAGTTGGCCAGAGTTTCGGAAATGGAAAATGTCACCTTTTTAATTTGATTATTTCCCCTTTCTGTCCTAAAACATTATCATATATATATATATATATTCTAATCTGCATGGTTTCAAATTTAATCGCTGTCACTATGATTCTTATATAACGCTCATGACACACGTGACATACTTACATATAACAACAAAAATATATATATACTTATATATAACGACAAAAATAAAATGGAAGTCTTTTATCCATTAATAAGGATAATATCTCAAACCAACTTTTATTCAGCCGATAGAAATAAATTGGAACCGTAACGGTTTGCTAATCTAGTATCAAAATCATAATTTTGCTTTCTTGTGTACTGCTATCATGTAAGCTTTTCTTTTCTGTTTTCAGTTACATTTCTATGAATGTATCAAATCGATTTGGGTAATTATGAAATGCCGGATGCAGGTCTTGCGTCAGTTAACTGTGCACATTTTAACAATGTCTAGCGAAGAATAAAGAGCTGTTGAACTGGCCGTGACTTTTCCAAAATACTATTTAGCTTATCATCTTCTGGAATAAACTCAAAATTTTCATCGCGATTAAAAGTAGACCTTCAGAATAAATTCTATAGGTATTATTGTATATGTACCCTGCGAAAGAAAGGGACATTTCTATAACTCCCGTTCTTACTGGGCCGATTGATGAAATTCAAATTGCGGGTTTCATGTCTCGAAGGCTTCACTTAGGATATGTATTAGATTTATATATAGCATTGTTCTAATATAGGTAATTTGACACAAAATCGGATTTTTTCTGAAATGGCATGCCACTTTTTTTCCATATTTCGAATCTACGACTCAAATTATGCCAAACTACCAATTTTATAAAAGTCGCACGAGTAGTTTTTAAATAATTGGATCTCAAAATTTTAACTCCTCAATGTTAATTTAATTTGGAATGTATTTATTAATATCTCTTTTTTTATGAAACGTATTTGTTTCTTTCTTACACGGTTCGAAATTTAGGGTCATTCTAAATATAATTCACCCATTTTTTATGATTTTTTTTAAAAATTTGTATTTTTAAATAATTTTTATAAATTTTTCGAAAAATATTCTGAATTATAACTTTTAAAATTTTTACAATCATCTTAAAGTAGATGTATTTCGAAGCATACCTGCAAAAAATTAGAGCTTTTTATTTAAAATTTCCGAAGATATACGTGAATTTATACATTGGCCCGTTTTGAAATTTTTCCATTTCCGAAACTCTGGCCAACTCTACCAGCACCCTCTCTTTCAGTCATTCAGACGCTTCCGTCTAACAAATTCCAACACTTCCCCCCCCCAAATAAAAAATACAGGATCCCCTCCTTTCTCAGAACATTTTTTTGTTGAAAGCGATAATAGTTCAAATGTGGTTTACTCACTTTGTTAAAATTATTTGAAAACGATGTGACTTTTTTTCCGCTCATCCACAATGTAAAAAGATAGGAACGATGTGACTTTTTTCAGTCCTAATTAGATAGATAGAAAAAAAAGGTTACCATGTATTAAGAAGTTTACCAAGTGAATTAGTTTTGGCGCAAACTGAAAAAAATTCGCCAAGTTAAATTTTTGAATTTCTCCGTAAATTTCACACCAAATTTTACAAAATTTAATATTTAGGCATAATTTGAGTCGTAGGATCGAAATATGGAAAAAAAAGTCCGGTTTTGTGTCAAAATACCTCTATTAGAACAAAGTTATATATAAATCTAATATATATCCTAAGTCCCGCTTTCGAGTAATGGAAACCGCAATTTGAATTTCGTCAATCGGCTCAGTAAACGGGAGATATAAATGTATCCCCCCTTTTTTTCGCAGTATACCTGTGAGGTACATATGCACTAATACGTATAGAATTTATTTTGAAGTGTGGTAATCATGCTTATTGAAATTTCTTCTGTGCTCATGAGTTCAACGACCAGTATCCTGATTCCTAAATAGCTTTGTAGAGCCATTAGGATTTTTGATGCTGAGAGACGTGCAAAATGAGCACTGCCCTCGCCGAGACTCCAACCACGGGCCTCTGGAATACGCACCACCACGAAGGCATGCTAAGAAGACGAGAGATATACCTTATATATTTCCCCTTTTAAAGGCGACTGGGGATTAGGGGACCCAGTCGCCAAATTCTGGTGGTGGAGAATCATCATTCACCACCTTTTTTTTAGTTCAGGCGCCACTGTAGAGACATTAGGATTTTTGATGCTGAGAGACTTAAAAAATGAGCACTGCCCTCGCCGGGACTCAAACCACGGACATCTCGAATACGCGCCGAGCGTGATGACCACTACACCACCAAGGCATGCTAACAAAGGCGGAAGAAATACCTTATACCTTCACCATCGTGCGACACAATTTTCATTACATACATATATTCCATAAGGGAAAAAATATGAATATAAATAATATGTTTCCTCGAAATATCAGTTAAAAATTCTGAAATATATAGTAAATGTTATCAAAAAACTTCGTAGTTCTAACAACGAATGGTGTGATGGGATTTGCTTTTCTTTTGTAAGTTCATCTTCGCAATGGAACTAATAACAGTAATGGAAAGTACTCGAATATGCAAATTTTCTATTCATTTTGAATATTATTGAATAGGAAATTCCCATTATTTTTCTTAGAAGTGCAATTTCTTAAGTGAATTGTTGTACCCGAACTTTTCATCGCTATTCCGGCTCTAGACTACTAAAGGCTCATTTCTAAATATTTAAAGTATTCAGTTTATTCCCAGACCTTCAATTATACGAATGTGAATGTGATATAAGAGATGAAAAATTAATAATGAAGCGATTTGTTGCAAAATTCTACAAAAAATAAAACACTGTGCAGTCAACATCATTTTGTATACTGTCGCTTCCACTTTACTGTCTTTTCATTTCTGATGCATTTATATAGAGAAACAAATTTTCTATGTGAATAAAAGAACGATAGAAACTCTTTGAGTAATTATACAATTAACCGATTTTAATACAACCTAGCATTTATGAGTGTCTGATGGAAACATAATCGACTTTTGTGTCACAAAATAAAATTTTCACTACTGTGTACACACACTATTAGAATTTGTAGAATCCAAAATAGAGATCTTGTTACAGTAAACAAACAAATAAATAAATAAAGGACAGAAGATAATTTTCAAATTGAAACAAATGTCAACTATTGAGAATTTAACTCTGCAAAAAAGCAACTTTACTTTGGCGCTAATTCTGAATAAAATTTTATGGATTTAGAGAACGATCAGACAAAGGTGTTCTTCTTCAGAAGAAAAACAATTTTTTTTCCTCTGAAGAAGAAAGATTTGTGTCTGTTTCTCTCGAATTTCATAGGCTTTTATTCAAATTCTTCACCAAAGTAAGGTTGCTTGTACGATACACCAAAGTAACGTTGTTGAATTCACCAAGGTAACGTTGCTTGTAAGCCTAATTTTAAATTAAGAATTATGTTTTTTAATTTAATAAATATTTAGTATTTACAATACATATATTTTCGAAAATGGGACAAATAATTTCCATTATTAATGTCCAAAGAATTAATTAGATAAATTGTACTGCAATCTCAAGTACTAAGTTTTCTAATAATTGAAATGTTTTAAGAAGAAGAAATTAATAAAAAATCGAATTAATGAATACGTAAGTAGAGTATTTAGTTTTATAGAGAGAATCGAATTAACTAGATTTATCAAGAATTAAATTAATGCAAATATGAGTAGTCGGTTAACAATGAGAATAAAATTGATTCATTCAGGTTTTTGATCATAATCTCAAGAAAGATACCTTCCCTTTCTCCAAAATCTCCTGATTCGAATTACTACGTGATGAATTGCAATTACTAAAAACAATTCGTATTATTGTGAGAAATTTAATTTATAATCCAATGTAAATGAAATTAAATAAGGGTCCTTGATTGAAAATTTTGCTATTAAATACCTGTGACGAATTTCAAATAACATTCCTGATGAACATATTACATGTAATTCAGACTGTATGCACGGGCTACTTGAGTTATTTTGATTGTGTGTCTGTGTGTGTATTAATCTGCAGTAAGTGCTATATCTGAATTTTTCATGATTGTGAATTTTTCTCATTCTGAGACGTTTTGAATCTTTTAATATTACAAATGCCTCGTTATTTCATTTTAACAAGAATGTTATTCGAATTAACTTTATCACAGCATTAATCAAATTCGCCGATTAGCAAATTGTCATTTCTGAGAATTGTTTGCCCTCTTGCGATTTTTAACCTCGTAGACTGGCAAATCGGTTTCTGAATATTGTTCGCAATTTCGAAGTAGAAAATTTTTAATTTATCTCTGCAGCTTCAACATTTCATTACATAGCCATCAGAGGACTGAGAAGCAAATTAAATTAGATACGTAAGAGTTAAATTGCATTTGATGCGTACTTCATAATTATTGTGTCTTTATCATTTAGTAATTTAAAACTATATGATGCATTATTAAAATTTAAATTAAAGATAAAATCTTATTTTGTTTCTTTTTAGTAATATATTTATCACCTACTCTTTATATAATACGTCAAAAAATTATTTCTTGGAGATTTATATCATTGTTGTAATTAATAATACATCTAACACTACTTTACGTTCTTGTATTTGAAAGCTTAAATTTTTACTCTCATCGTATCTGAAATTCATAGCTTTAAAAGAGCAATTCTTTAGGAGATTGGACGTGTTACGCAAAATACTCGCCGTGTCTCGACGCGTCATGACTTGTCTATTTGATATTTTAAAAATGGCAGCAATTCCTGGATTGTCTTTCAGAGCATCTTAAAGACGTTGTATTGAAAATGAGACTAATTCAGAACTCTGACTTCACCTAACCCTGGTATTATTAATACAATACGCTGCTATTCTAATCTTGTTTAGTCGTATTTATTTATGTGTTATCATGCTTTTGAAAATGGGTAACCCCGTATATTATCGGAAATGTCGGACCCCGTATATTATCCATATATTTATGAGCATTTGTAACTCAATTATGCACTTTGGTATATCATGATTTAGTTTGCTTCATTTCTCTTTCAACTATCATCTTTGCACGTTAAGAATTAAACTATACTGAACTGTAAAAGCTTGCAAAATGAGTCTGCTTACAGCCATATCTTATTTCTCTTTCGAATTTCAATTTAAAACTGGATGTTGGAGTACTGAAAACAATATTAATAAGTGGGAAATATTTCATGTGGTGTTTGTCAAACTCAATTCAATTAACTTCGCTGTTTTCTGTAAACTTATGCGGAGAATTACGTCATAGTAGTTACTCTAATATGATTGGTAGGAAAAATGTATAGTATTTATAATCTGTCATCGCCTCAAGGTATATTTGGGAAGTTTTGTTATTTAAGAATGTGATATCTGACTCTGTAAGAGAAGACCGTGAGTATGTGCATTCTAATCATTTTATTATCATCATTAATCAATCATCAATTTTATTTTACAAAAGGTTTCTGCTGATAACCAAATAAAAATAATAGCATCTCGAGTTATGTCCTTGCGATAAAATATGCTGTTAATTAAAACAATTCAAAATCTGTATTTTTTAAAGAAACGAATATCAATTTATGTTCATTTACTATCGATTTACTTAAAAAATTCTTTAAAATTATTTCAGCAAATGAAATACTTTAAAACTATTGTATGTGTTTTTTTAAACTTGAAGAACTCTAAGTTAATGTCATAATGAACACCATATGTTCATAAGATGTTAGTAGGCCGTTTATATAATAAAAAAGAGCATTGTGTGAAATTAATTAATTTTTTATTTTACAACGAAGAGTCTTTTATAATGGAATTTCTTATGATTTAAATAAAATTTATTCGTTGCAGTTTCTTGTTATCTGTGAAATATGTAAAAATAACGAATACACAGTTTATAACATAATACTTATATCTTAAATATAATTTTTGCCATTAATGGACATTTTCCCTTGTGCTGATTATTGAATTACCACATAAAATAAGAATTCTTTATACTGTGATGACATGAATATAACATGAGCTAGTCGATTTAGAATGCCGATATACGTATTAGCACAAGAAACGCATTAAAATGAGAGCTTACAATAATAATTAAAAAGGAAATGCAGCCTGTAAACTTTTTATTACAGTCCAAATCATTAAATATACTATTTAAAAAGTTAAAAATTTTGAGATTAGAAATAAATAGCAGTATGATCTTGGGATGCGTATTTCACTCTAATTCCTTTTAAACTAAGCAATACATATCCAATTTAAATATGTTATTAATGCTACTAGCCCACAAGTTTCTATGATATGATGTTACTAAAGTTATCACTAGTTTTTTTAGTCCAAAGGGGCTTCGTCCCTGAAGGACTATTGTTTTTGTTTTCATCGGAAACATTAAATGTCGGTTCACTTTTTAAACTGTTGCATCCAAATATTGCAGCCCTGTATTTTATTTAAAGAAAAAATGATGAAAATGTGCATAAATGTATGTATGTTTCTCGCATTGTGATAAAACGACAGTACCTAGCCATCGAATTTTGAATGACGTAATCCTGCTGCGAATATGGGCATCTGGAAGACCAAATTTGAAATTTGAAATTTGTTTTATTATCGATTTCATATTTTGTAAAACTTTAACGAGTTTTTGATTAACAAACTCAAGGATTTCAAAGCGAGCAACGGCAACGTTGTACAAAAAAAAACATTTTAATCTCCAGCGCGTGAGGCTGTGTAAAGGAAATTCTAAAGATATGCTCAGTTTAAAATTATTTTGCGATGCGATATTGTTCTGTTTCAAGCGATGCGATATATTAACTGAATTTTATGGATTAAGTGCTAAGAACATGATATTTAATAAATAAAGGTAATGTTAAAAATGTTAAAAAACGCCCCTTTGTGCGTAATTTAAAATCTGAAACATTTCAGATTTTCTTTTTTTTTCTTAATTTATTACTAGAATTAGTTTAGTGCTAAAGATATCAGTAGTTGAGGAATTACTCTTTTAAGACTCAGGAAAGTGAATTATATATTTAATATGAGCTGTTAAAAATGGAAAAGCCGAGTAGAAAATACTTTTCTATGTTAATATTTGATCATAAATTAACACCAAGGGCTACTTGAGCGATTGATGAATAAAGAAAAGCTTAACCTGTTTCAAGCTATTGCTATACAATTATTTCGCCATGTTGCGCACGAGTTTCGGAAAACTATTTCTGAACGTGCGAGAACTCTGCACTTTTCCAGGACACAAAATCCTCAAACTGAAAACTGTAAACTCTCCGGAAAAGGTATCTTGATTTTTTACTAATATATATTAAATAAATTTTTATTTGTGATTAAGGTAATTAAATTTAATTAAATTTTAGCCAGTTGCTCTCTTATTTTTTCCTGTTAATCGATCATGTAACGTAATGGCTGAAATGTAAGTTTTACGAATAACATCTTGTATGTTTATATGAGTTGTTATCTGAGGATAAAACGTTTCTTAATTAGTAACTTTTTATGCCATAAAACATAATTAAAAGATCTATCTCCTAGCGCACCGTGATTGATTAAATATTATGATGTTTTTACGTTTTTTAGCACTAGAATTTTTAGTTTGAACTTTAAGCGCATAAAATTTGAAACCACTGCGAAAAAAAAGGGATAACAAAAATTCTGACTTTTCACAAGAAAGGGGAGTCTATAAAAATATGTGTAATTTCCTAAAAGCTCTTATGCTTTTGAAAAAGAAGCAGCTTTGGTTTTTACTTAGCATGTAAATGTTCTTAATTTGAAAATATTAATTTTCTGTTTTTTAGTTAAACATTTTTAATCTTAGATGATTTCAACGATTGGTTTATCTAATTATAAAAATGGACACTAGGACCATCTGTTTAAGGGGAGGGATAGCCTTCGTGGAGAAATTTCTAAGAAAACCTCTCTCGTATATATGTTACATATGCGGAAAAGACGAAAATGCCCATGTAGCCAGCCTATTTGCCAGAATTTGAACATCGGACCGAAACATAAATGTTCAGCGAACCGATCTGCCGCTGATGCGCTCTGTTTTTCAATGATGTGCATTATTCCCGCTTTTGTAGCCACCTACAAGAAAATCTGGATACAAGCATACTATGTGCTGAAAAATTTTCTTTCATGTGTTCATGAACATAAAAAAATTATAATTTAAAGTATCCGTTGGAATTCTGTTTCTTTAGGGCGTAAATAACAACATTGCTTAGGTATTTTAATTAAATTACCTTAATTTCAATTTCCTGAATAAAAATACATAGCTAATAATATTTTCTGGATCAGGTTATGCTCAAAAATAAATTTTAACTCCCAAACCGCCATATTTCCCAATTTTAAGAATGTAATCATTTAAAAAGATTTTCAAACCTTTAGGCTTGTTTCATTTATTTGCATCAGTAAAATATTATTGCAGGTCATTCGTTTGTTTATATCTCTCTGAAGGATCACTTGTAATAACAGGAAGAAGTTCAATTTATTACAAAAGTCAATTGCAAACAGTACAGTCATTAACTTGAAACAGTTTGAACAGAATGAAAATATAAATAATTTCTCCTCAGTTCGTTTTAAATATCATTAGCAATTGCCAAAATCACGTGCAGAGTAAACTCACAGTTGAATAGCAAGTAAAACATTGCCAGCATTTAATACAACTCCGATCGGAGACCGGTACTTTGAGTAGTCTGTGGCGTATATTGACCTTTATTAATGCTTTTCACTTATCATCTAGAGGCATCAGAGATTTGGTTCGTCGAAACCCTGTAAAAATAAATTTCTACAGGTGTATTTGATTTATTGAAAGGAAAAAGAAATGTAATCCTTGCAAATACTATTACACTTTGCAAGTTAGGTCCGAAACCGTAACCAAAAAAATTACGGGGGTGAGCGCTGCTTATAACTGCGTTGGCTCTGTGGATAGCTCATAATTAAATCGTCAGATTCTGAAAATTAAAAAAATAACTCCAGTTATTTCCTTTCGCATGTTCAGTCTGTCCTATGTGAGTGTGTGCTTCAATATTCCCTCCAGTACACAGCTTTTCTGAGTTGAATACAGTTCTGAAACATCTTGTAATTCGAAGGAGGAATCTGAAGTACAGATGAAGGAAATACAAATTAAACTCTTAGCCTGTTCTTAAAATTAAACTTAAAGTTAAATTATTTAATTAAACCTAAATTAATTAATTTAATTAATTAAACCTAAATTAATTTAATTAAACCTAAAGTTAAAGTATTAATTCTTAAAGTTAAACTTACAGTGTACCAGACTGAAACAAACAATAAACCAAGAATTATCTAAAGCAAATATCTTCCAAAAAGCATCGAAGAACATCTCAAGGCCTTCTAAATTTGCAATAGAAGGTCCAAAAATCAGAACAGTAGAGAAAGTAAATTTTTCATTAGTAATAAATAAAAAGCTCAAATGGGTAGAACATATTAAATTCATAAGATAAGAAATTGCCGACAATATACGAAGAACTCAAGGCCTTATTACACGCATTGAGTAAAGCTCGTTTAACTCAAAGAAGAAAAAAAACTGCCTATTAAATTATGCACTTTTTTGCTGCCCTTCAATTAAACTTCAATTAAAACTAAATTCCTCAAATTATTTTAAATAAATTAAACGACCTCTCAAGGCAAATTCAAAATGACATCAAAAATTGCGAATTTTGAAATTAAATATCTCGGGCAATTTTTTTCGTACGGGACACAAAATTCTTATATTTTTTATTTTTTTATAACTTGCATAAAACTTTCCCAAATATAAGTATAGGAACCGGGAAGACGCATTAAAATTTAGATTTCGTTATTTGTCCCAAATTAATTTGATTTAAATTCGACATTCCCAAAACATGAATATTTTCGTCATTTAAAACACTTCTCTAATTGGATGTATATGACTACGACCAACTATTGCAAATATAAGGGCCTGGTAAGGTCTTTCAAGCATGGTAAGAGGGATGGGTATGTATATATATATATAATAAAAGCAAATTTCAGAGAAGTATTGATGTAGGAACACTGAGACGTAGAAATGCTGATTGCGAAGATACTTAAAACGTAGATTTCTTAATCACTAAGAAATTGGCAGTCTAGGCCAAGTCAGCGAGCACAGCGAAATTACGTCCACGCAGCATAGAGAGAGAAGCTAAATTGCTTAGTTATCCAACATGGAAGCTCACGAAGAGGAAGACTTTGGTTTGAGTTAGAAAAGTTTCAGTTCTCAGAGTTTAGGTTCCCAATTAATACGTTATCAGCGTTACGCAAGCTTCGTAGCATAGATTAATCTAGAAGTGACACAGTCCAGAAATGTTATTATTATTTTTAGAATGAAGACGGGAGTTAAATGGCTATTATTAATTTATTATTTGAAAGATACGTATTTTATATTTTACATGTATATATATGCACACCTTTGCTACAGCTGATTGCAATAGAAAAGCAGATGCATAACTAGATGTTATAGCAGTCCCACATACAAAATTTTAAGATTTTACAGATCCCATATACAAATTTTAAGATTTTTGAGTTATGCGAGATACATACATACGTACGTACATACAGACGTCACGACATTTTGAGTCCATTTACAATCCATTTTGTAGATAAAGAGCTCTCTTTTCTGTCCGAAAAAAGAAAAAAATATGCAGAATGGATTCAGGAAGGGTCAAAATGGTCATTTCTACTGAAATCTGATAACCGAAATTTTTTGCTTTTACAATACTTCCTTTACTTAGTGCAAGGAATTAAAAATAGTGCTACATGGGGGGGCAGAAATTTGGGTATAACCTATGAACAAAAGAACGCTTTAGACAGGAAGAGGAAAAAGTGGACAGAGCCGTCACTGACAACAGAGCACCAGTGATTTTACAGTATTTCTCCTCCGTACCTGCGAGACTCATAAATGGCCCGTACCAGAAGTCGGCCCCGCAAGAGATTCACAGTTATTCGTTACATTAATTTTAAGCATTTTCGCAATAAAATTGATCCATTTGACAACTTCTCTAAAATTCGGTACTGACACTCATATTTTGAACTTTATTTGTTTTTTCTTATGTTTGTTTTTTCTGGCCAGTCCCATTTTTTATCATACGGCCGGCGAGGATCGGGGCTGTACACTTATAATGATAATGATAACTTAATAATGAAATTGAACCAAAACTGAATTAGTCGTAATCCGATCTTCATAAAACGCTATGCCGGTTCTGCTGCGTTCTTTACCCAGCTAGCATATATTTTGAAAAGACTCTGCTTTGTAAAAAGCTGCTTCTAAACGTCTTAATTATTTTCTTAGTATAATTAATTAAATTTTTGTTATGCGTTTCTTAACTGTAGAACTTTTTATTTATAAGTATAAAAACAATGAATAATTACTAACTAGAATTTTTGCTCTACGAAGATCACAAAAAAGTTTAGATTTAATTTTAAAAACCTCCCTATCCACAATCCGCAGTTTTGTTTCGTAAACTTTTGAACCTTTATTAAGAAATTTCCTAATAAGAAATATTTATCTTGGATCAACATTAAGAACCTTTTTAACTACGTCCACTCTTTAAAAAGAATAATATAATAACGACTAACTCTTGTAACATAAGCCTCACTTTTTATTCTTAGACACCTAGCATTATGATCTGAGTAATGTTATTTGCCTGTATGTAGTGTGAGCTTATAGATTGTTACTAAATTACTTAACCGCTCATAAATTTGCATTTTTAATTTAAATCCATTTATATTAAATGGAAAGAAAGAGCAATTTAAAATACGTAACAATGTAATGTTATTTTGAAACTTGATCAAATGCAAGAATGTTTTGCATTCTGCAATTGCCGGATCTCGCACATAAGCTCGGAATATGGCTTCATTTTTTGAAAAATGTAGCTTCGTTTTTACACTGAAAATTGGAATGAATTTTAGAGTAAATGAACGCGGAAAATGTTGTTAAAAAACATTTAAAACTAATAATAAAGATAAATTTTAGCATAAAAGTACAATAAAGATAAATTTAAATATAGTTTTCAGTAGAAAAGATGTGATAGACTTTTATTACTAATAAAAGTAAGTTAAAATCTAATTTCTTAACTTCGCGATGCTTTATACATTCAACTTATCTATATCTTAAGCAGTGATATAAGAAACATTAAACTACTGAATTAAAATAATAATTAACTGACTAAAACTTTAAATTGCAAGTTTATTTATTGTACGTTTTGTTGACAGTGTCTGAGCATTTCGTTACCCTTTTCATTCTTGAAATCGTTGCAAGCTTTATTAACACCAAAAAAAATTGCTAAATACACAGCTGAAATTCACAACGTTACTCATCGAGATTTGTTGCATGTAAAACAGAACCCAGAAAAAATGAAGAAGATTTCCAAAATTAATTTAAACTTTATAGTTTAAATAAAAATTAATTGTAATACGCTTAAAGTGGAAAAAGTCAGCTGAAACGGGGTAAATCATATGTAAAGAATATTTATTCACAACTTGAAGTAACATTTCTAAGAGAAAATTTTAACCATTTTTTACCAGTCGGTTTTCCTGAATAAAATTGTTTTGCCTGGAATAATTTCTGAAATTCAATGCTTTTTATTAATAATGTGTTATTTATCGCAATGTGCTATTAATATAATATTTTACTCATAAAAATCAAGGAATCGTATTATTCTCTTCATATATTCTGATGTTTGAAGAACTCATAATGCGGAGTAATCGATAAAGAATGCCAGAATTTTAAAAATGTGTCATTCCAAAACAATGACTAAGTATTTGTCACTGAGATTGTCAAGGTCAAATTTCAGATAAGAGGAAACTACAGTTTTACTATTTATTACTATTATTACTAAGCAGGTCGAAGATGTATTTATTGTTTCCAGTTAGCCGGTTTTGTATCCTGGCAAAGCAAAACGTATTGTCACTTGAATAAAATATATATCATAAATCTCGCCTGAAAGCGATCCCGGGAAATACGCCCACCCATACATTTATAATAGGGATAAGTGTCATCGGTGATTGGTAAGACTCTGTGTTACCACTCTGCATAAGATATTTGCCTTTTAAAGTTAATCACGAAACTTCGAGATATAAAAGATGTGTGCTAACACTCACGATATAATTGTTTTCGAATTTAATCAACAAATTCAGATATTTAAAAGAAATGTGTTGCTATTGCTCGAATTAAAATACTTTTTATCTTCCATTCGGCAGTATTTAGTCGTACAGCAAAGTTGCTTAATTTTTCAATCCGATTTATTCGTTTTAAAAGCAATAAAATTCAATTATTATTAATTACTAACTGGATGCATGAGATTCACTAGCTGGAGTCATTACCTATCATATATATTTAAAGAGAAATGCCCGTTTCTTTGTTCGTGTGTTTATAATTTAAACGTTTTATTATGAACTTGATGTTAGTTTTATTCTGACCTTGATGAAATTTTACACAGTTGATCATCGAAACAAGAAGGTCACTTCGATACAAGATTTCGGAAACCTGCCCCCATTCTCTTAAATGAAGTCTTTTCTGTCTGCTTAAAGACTAGGCAACGTCGGGGACTTCAGGTAGTCTTGAATAATTGAATATATCCTTTATTAAATATTTCACATTCTCCATGTGGAGTTAATGTACGATGAAATAAATATGACAGTATGGAGAGGTCGTTTAGAATGGGGTCATAAAAGACTCTTTTGTACTATAACAATAATTTATCAACAGGTTTATGTTACACGCGAACATTATATTTAATTTAAGAAAATTACAGAGCAACAGTCTGATACAACCTATCAGGTGCGTCACTTGGCTTTTACTGGAGTATTTCTCTGGCTATTCACCAGAGGGCACCCTCGTCGTTACAGATAGTCCAACAGTTTATATTAGACGCAGAGTTTATATTAAAGGATTGGTTACAACTACATTTTTTTCTACCTTTTGCCATTTCTATTTTATCAGTTTAGCTTAAACATATGATTTTATTGTCTATATCTTGAATTCCTGGGAGATAAATCCTTAAACCATTGGGATAATTATATCTCTTTTGCTTAAATTAAATTAAAATCAACCTACAATATTTTTGCTAAATTTGTTATACTTTAATGACAAACGTTTCAGATGTTTCGCAAGACTGTTTTCGAAATTTTCAGACTAAAACATTTTGTAATCTTTTGTATTCTTTATTACTGTTTCAAGCTTAAAATAAGAAGATAATTCATAAATAACCTTAAAACTTATCTATAGAACATTGAATAAGAGCATAACTTTATTTTTATTATAAAGAGAAACAAAATTTGATAAAGTATGTTTGAGTTATTATTATTATTTTCATTTTTATTATTATTATTAAAAGGAAACTGCAAAGGTGGGCGTGGTGTGTAGAACTGTGAAATGTGTTGAGAAAATGTTGTGTCTGCTATTGTTTGTGAGAGATGGTTTATAAAAGTTAATTGTTATGACTTTAAAATTATGCATAACTTAAAAGTTATGACAATTTGCATATTGTTCTATCCCTTTGAACTTAGCCCTGAGCTCGTTCCCTCGTGAGATTTATGCAAATTGTGAGAAGAATGTAGGGATTTAAGCAGTTAACGATAACCGATGTTCGGTCAGTAGCCTGTAGTGGTCGTATGCCTGTTCCCGCCCGTGTTGGAGTACCTGAAGAATCGTAACCTATGTCTGTTCACAAGACTGGCAGAACCACTGGAACTTGTTGCCGTTGATTATGCTTGTTGGCGTAAGTAACGACGAGCCATCTTGCTGTCTAAATTTGGTAAGCTAAAGATTATATATTTAGCTTGCTAACAAGTGGCGAATTGTGGTTCCTCGTAGGATTAACTTTGAACTATAAATTTTAATTTTGTCAAGTAGACTGTTATCTTTATATTTTTTGTTTGTAATTCTCAAGACGAGACTCATTAAAATTTTAACGTTAAATGTAATTTAGTCTTGGTGTGCATACGATTAATTATCTCTTCCATCTCTATACCTTGGGAAAGGAAGTAGTGGCATTTTATAACTGAATTCTGTAGAGCTAGGTGTATTGGTCACATTAACCTAAACATCTTAAACAAACCCGCAGATAAAATAACAAAACCGAGTTTAGTAACAAAATTCTTTCATATCTAAATAATAAATAAACCGAAAGTTATGAGCTAAAACCAGTTTTAACAAAAATTAGCTCAGACTATGGAGGGCTTATAAAATAAATATTTATGGTACTTTATATTAAATAAATTTAGTTGAAAATCTAAAGAATTCTTGCAATCACCTAATAAAAGCACGGTAATGAATTAAGTGATAAAGCACGGAGAAGCAAAACATATTTGATGAATTGGAAGCAAAGCATTGTTCCTCCATCCTCTGGATCTGGAGTTTGATATTATAAACTGCTGATCTGGCGTTACTCCGATTTTACATTGCTCCGATTAAACTCTGAAATTTTGGGTACGCCGATGTATTTATGTATGGGAAAGTGAGATAAAATGAGGTCAGATTCGTGTTCTTTAGAACTTCAAAAAATATTAGTAGCCATAACTGTAATGTTTACAGTCTTCGTACCAGAACGAGTAAGATTTATTTTAATGAGATCTATCGTGATGGAAATGATGCAAATATCGAATATTTCTAGGACAAAAGTGTAAAACCTTCCGACATTTCATAACATTCTAACATTTGAATCGTTTAGGTAAGCACAAATATTTCGAATACTATATTAGTTTTGGTGTCGGGGCATTCTTGTCGGATGAGTTAGTGTGATGGATGTATCAATAAGGTCATGAAATAAGTTTTCCAACATATTACTGTAAAATGTAGGACTTCGGAAAGGAAGTGTTACAAACAAAATTACTCTTAGATAACACCTTCGGAAATGACTATAAATTGGTGTTCTTCGAACTAAAACTTATTTTGACAACAAGATTCAGTGTAAGGTTTTGTTTTTTCTTTTCCTTTTGAGTTAGGAACGCACCAGAAAACATGGATATATTGGGTCGAAAAACCGATATTCGTCTTTTCAGCCAATAACTGTCTGAGAACTGATGAAATTCCAAACCAAACACGTTTTTCCTTTTACGTATTTTTTAACCCGTGGTTGATCAGAAGGAAAAAGGCTTGAAACAGACCTAGTTACTTTTACAATTTTTTTAACAATAGCCGACTCTTTGGAATTGTCGTAAATCTAATCTCTTCCAGTTACATGATGGCAAAAATGGAAATCTGTTTTGGATCCAATAGTCGATAGAAAGAGCAAAAAATCTGTATTTTTTCAATAAAAAAGAACCAACATCAACTTACAAGTAATGGAATTTAAGGAAGTTATTGTAAAAATTTTGAGACGGTTTTAAGTCATTGATCTCTCTGTATCATGAGAGTTCCAAAGTGATATATGACAAAGAAATATGAGAAGGAGCGGTGAAATTTTCCAGAATATTTCTTCAAAATATTTTTACTTTTTGAGTAAAAGGAAAATCAAAAAAATAATTTTTTTAACATTTTTGACTATGTGGAAATGGATTTCGAGCAACAGCATTTACTTATCTTTGCCTTATAGCTGCTTTCTCGTTCAGCCTTTTCAAGCATTCGGTTCTTCAGACTTTATGTTAAAAGTATAATTAAAAGATTGCCAGATTCCCAAAGTTGGGAAAAGGGCAAAGTTGGCTATAATACATAATACATAACGTTTTTGTTTAATGTACTTCAAAGGAAATGTCAGAGAATATATTCTAAAAAAGTGAAAAAAAACCTGCGCAGTAACAATTATTAATTTACGCTTCTCCTTTCTGACACTATCTGTCTGTAACAAGGTACCTCTTTTCACACATATAGAAACAAATGACTTCTTGTATGGCAAAGTATTAAATTATTAATACGCATTCAGTTTAATAAAACCTTTTCGTAAACGTTATAAGAGGTGATAGTGAAAGAATATTCTGTTGCTGTTGTGATTTGTCTCACTTGTCTGATAGTAACATCAGAGCAAACCCACGAAGTTAATCGTGGCAAGGAGTACAGGATTGCTCTTATCGTTGGCAAGAACCTTGAGTACCATATGCTGACAGTAAGACTTTGCTCCCTTTCACCCTCAGTTTTGAAGGAGAGCACCCCGAAGAGAAGGGTCCGAGGATCTCCCACCCTCTTCCCCTATTACGAACCATTCGAGAGGACTTTTGACTCCCCGCAGTAGTATTTAGAGTACCTCCATGCTGCATAAATGCTATACATTTACAAACATCCATGGCTTCGCCGAGAATCGAACCCTGAAAGAATATTCTGATTGTTAATATTTCGTAAAATAGACGCTGAATGCTATCTTTTTTCGATGAGAGGCCTACCGATGATCGAGTGGTCAAAACTACTGAATACTGGTAATTCGACCTAGCGTGGGTCCACACCCAGGCGAACATACTGGATTTTGTTATTTCTCCTGTTTCTAACGCGAATACGACTGTTTCCCTCAGAGAGTAATCAATGATGGCATCTCTCGTGTTAGGCAGATAGCTGTCGTGACTTTATCATATCCAAATAAATTAACCTATTGTTTGATAAAACTTAATTTCTTGTGCCGTTTAATACATTTTTGTTTAAATCAAGATTGAGTATTTATTGAAAATATTTATCTTTGAACAATTTAATATAGATTGAGATGCGGTCAATCTCATTCAGATAATATAATTTTATTATTTAAAAGGGAGATAATCACCTTACAATATATTTTCTGTATTTTTCAATTATGCAAAAAACTTTTAATATGCAGTAATTTGAACATCCAGTCTTAAACTGTTCATCTTCATAGGATATGTTTCTTTATAATTTATTGATCATTGCAATAAGAAAGTTCTGTATTATGCACATTTGGTAGCAAATACTTAAAGGCTTCGAAAGTGATTTTAAAAAATTTCATATTACTGGAAGATATTTTATTTGGATTTTATTTTTGGTTTATATGATAATACTTTAGTTTTCTGTTATAGTCCATTGAACAAAGTGCTGAAACTCTGTGAAACGGAAGATACACGCTTTTATTAAAATAAAATTATAAACATGCTCGTTATAAATTTCATCAATCAGTTGAAACATCTCCAGCTTATGAAGAAACGCAGATTTTTTTCCCTTACACATTTTTTTAAAGAAGCTCATTTTTTGTATAGAGAACAATTGCTAGAACACGTCGATACATCGCATTACGCTCGGCCGCCAAAAATTAATTTTTCAACAATACGTGTTGTTATCAATAAAAGCTTAGAATGAAGAAATATATCGAAATAATTTCGAATTAATGGTTGTTTAAAAAAGTTTATTTTTTTTTCGTTCAAAGAATATTTTAATTCTTCGTCTTACTCTTTTTCAAAACAATTTTCATATTTTGAGCAGGAATCGAACTGGAAAATAATAATTAGCTCTGCATTCATATTTTTTGCAACAATTTCACTATTTTTCTTTGAACAGAGTATGAGGTATTAAAAATAGATTGAAATATTATGTAGACATAATAAGTTTAGTTTATTTTTTTCATTAATTTTATATTCTGTTACATCTGAATTTTACACGCGTTCTTCACATTTTTTCATCACCATCATTGTAAAATTATAGGTATTTTTTTAAGTCTTCGTAAAAGCACTATAATTTCATTAGCTGGAACTTTTTATGTGCAAATTGTTTAGTAAATGGTATACCATTTAGCATATTTTTGTTCTAGTAGTTTTTTTAGCAAATACATTTCTCTGTAGTATTTTCAGTAACATTTTAATAATTTATGTTGACACAAAAATACTGTAGTAGCAAATAGTTTTTTCCCAACTATTTGCGGCGTTATTAAACTTTTAATGAAAAGCAAAAGTTATGTGTTAAAAGTACAAACAAATTAAAAATCAATTTTTATTATTAAAAATTTAGAGTCATTTATTTTTCGTGTTCGACAAATGAGAATTATTTTCGAAGGAAAATATACCTTGACGTCACATATTAAGAAGTATTCCTTGAATTTTGTTTACGAATTCTTTGAAATTTTCGTAAGTTCTTCTGTTATCATTAGTCTTTTATTGTTATTCAGAAAAATAAAATTTAAATTTACATGTTGATATATTTATTAATATACAAATAGGATTTACAAATAGGATTTTAGAGGTTTCGAATGTACTATAGCTTCTACATTCTTACTTGCTAATTAAAAGTGTAATAAAAATTTGCAGCTAGATGCGCAGGTTTTAAAACCTTGAAATAATATCGTTCAAGTTTTAACTTACTAAAGAAAAATATTAATACAGAATAATATATCAATTAATAATGTATTTAGATGAATATAACATACTATCTAACACTCACCTGCTTTGTTGGGCAAACTATCTATTTGAATGTGAACCTAGACTTCTTATATATGGACGAAATGTCTAATTTCGAATTGATAATGAATGTAAATTTTGGCTCTAGTGTAGAATTGGGTGCCCCTTGTTTTTTGGCGAAAAATTTTGTTCAGTTTTGGCGATGAAACCCCATTTCTGTTTACGATAAGAGTTTTAACATGGTTTTAGCTTCTTGATTTATTTAATTGAAAATAAATCGATGTGCACATGGACAAAGTCAAAATGTGCAATGACTAGTTTGTGCAATTCTCTGATGTTTTTTTAAGTGAAAATAGGTCGATGTGTACATGGACACGGAGTTTGTGAAATTCTTTGACTTCTTGTTTTGGTTTTGTGTAGCGGCCATCTTGAAATTGTGTCGTATTGGCGCCGATGTTGGCATCAAAACAGAATCGCCAAAAAACAAGAGGCACCCAATTGTAAACTTTTTTAACCGTAAATGTTTTATACTTAAAGTCGGGAAACATAGTGCCAGTCAGTGAATCAATGTCGAAACTAAAACACAAAAAAAGATTGAGTCAGTGCCGCTTGTGATAGTATAACAAAAAATCCATTTTGGACAGGATTTAAGTAAAATCCGTTCTTTGTGCGCGTCTACATCGTGGAATGAGTAACTATGCAAAATTTCAAGTTAATCGGCTGTATAGTTTCGGAGATCTCGTGATGAATCAGTGGTATCTCGCTTATATATACTATAGAGAGAGATTATTTTAAATATATAATGTCAATTTTTTTCCTAATCAGATTTTGATCAGAATATAATCACAAGAAAGTAACGATATATCAGCTGTCATTTAAAGGTACTAAAACTATCCAGTATATAAATTCTTTTTTCCCAGGATCCGTATTATGTCAACTGTTCAAAAATCCATCTAAATTTCATACATGTACGGAAGTAATTCATGACATAATTTCTTTCAAATAAAATTGTAACATTATTGGAAATATATTTTTCTTCGTTTGAAGCGTCGGTTTGAAGTCGGAATCGCTTGTCCTTCATGCTGTTTTATTTTATTCGCCAGTTTTCATTGAGGGCACACTTTTGTTTTGTTTGAAGCTTTAACTTGAAACAAAAAACGTTAACATGGTATTTCACAAGTTTGATGGTAACATGGTTAACATGGTATTCACATTCAATTCACAGGTTAAATTCGAGTATTATTAGCTCGTTTTCATCGTATTTAAAAGATTATCTTAAAACCACTGGTTTAAAAGTGCCTTATTTAGAAGTAGCGTTTGTTAAATTTACTGTATTTTTGTTTCATATGAATTATTGATTATAATATTTTTATTAATTTCTAAATTTTTATTAGCGAACTGTAAAAAGGACGATATTTATTTGTGAGATATAATTTTAAGATTAATTTTTCAGAAACAGTTTTAAGGTAAGAATCTATATTTTTTTTTAAAGTTAAAATTTCTTAAAGTTTCTTTTTTTTTCTTTGCGTATTTTTATAAATGGTTTCATTCTTCTCATATTTCTAAATTTCTTATTTTGTTTTTGGTTGAGAGGATAATTTCCCTCTATGCTGCGTATATATTAAATCCGGATGAGGAATCGGTTTGGAAAGATTGTAGTAAAATTAAGTTAATTAAAGATTTTATTAAGTTGAAATGATGTTCAATTAAATATGTTTTTCATTTTTTAAATATTCCTAAACACACCATTGTAAAAATATATCCGAAAGATTATTAATTATTACTTGATTTTTTTAGCTGGAACGTTCCACGAATTTTAAATTAACTGTTTATGAAAAACTTATGGTAGACATGAGACATTCAAATTTTCGAATACCACGAATTTTGAAAAAGATTCAATATTCGAAAACTTGAATTTCTGAAAACTTGAAAATGATTCGACATTAAAAACTTCAGTTTGTTTAGTTATTTTTCTCTTTCACTCGAATCTTTTGAGACAGTTTTTTTTCTCCCGTGGAAAGTGGGATGTCACTCAAATCTTTCGAATTTTAACTTATAAAAGTAATTATAAGTTTGAATTCAAAATTTTGAAAATATTAGTTTGATTGATCGTGAGTTTATTAAATTTTCAGAATGCGTGGCATCGTGCCGTAATTGGTATCAGCCCGGCTAGCTACCGGAAGTTCCGTGGTTCAATTCTGTCGAAAGTATGGATGACTAATTACTCTTATTTCTGCTCCGAAATAATCCAGATGACTCTTCAAATGATGCCATAACTGAACTGTGGTGGTCGATATCCCGTAGCCCCCTTAATTTGGAGACTGCGCCTCCTCCTTCCTACTAGCCGTTTAAATGGGGAAGAATATAAAGAATTTTCTCCTTAGAAATTGCATCTCAGCACTTATTAAAAAAAGAATGAGACTATTCCAGTTTAAAAGGACTTAAGCCATAAATATAACTTCATAGCAGACCAGATAGCCACACTCGTAATTTTTTATAAGAATTCTGCATTCCATATTTAATATTTATCTCTATTAACTCCTGAAATAATTCTCTTCGGTTTAAAAGCATTCTGGAAAAATGGGAACTTGAGATAATAATAAATATATATACATTATCAAATTATTTGTATAAAATTTAACTTCAGAATTTCAGAATTTTAACGATAGTTGCTAAATTTCATTTTTAACTTTTAAATAAATATAGGTGCATTTTTAAAAATCATATTCTTAAATTTATAATTCATTAAATGCAGATATCAGATTTTGCTGTAATAAAAATTTAATAATAAGGGAAGTCTTTTATTTCTTTATTTCCGTTTAATAGTATTCTTCTGATATAAAAGAATTTAAACGTTCAAACGTTTCGATAAATTCTTAGAATTTTTATTCTAGAAATTTAGTTATTCGTTTCATTTCTAACTTACAGAAATTTATCTGAATATATTTATAATGAAAGATATTTTTTAGAAATGGCGAAAAAAGTTTTTAGAACTTAAGAAAATATGATACGATATGAGGCAAATGTTTTTAAATGTCATTAGATGAAAAATAGCAGCCTTAACACAGCTGAAAAAGGAAAGGCCACAACTCTCAAAGAAGCGTGCTTTTCAGGATATCCAAGGGCAACAGCTAAACTTACAGATGTGTACACAGCACTTATGGTAAATCTTTACGAAACGTTCTTAATATTCTTCTTCACAAAACACATTTTTTTCTGTTTTTCTTTTTAATCATATAAGTGTACTCGAAAAACACTTGATATGATATATGCAATTTTTCAAGATATCACAGACGTTCAAGCAAATTTTTGTATCTGGATACGAGTAAAATTAGGAATACCAGCCTAAGCGAGAGTTTCGCTACGCCACCACTAATTGGTGCCGTAAACAAATGAAAGAGCAACCTCAGTTCACGTGGTTAGCTTGTGCCAGATGAAACTTTAAAAATATTTCGTGCTCGCTTTCTCGTTAACTTCACGTGTTTGTACCATTATTTTGCCATTCTTATTAATACATATTTACAATATTCATAGACATATTAATATAAATACATATTTATGATTATCATTAGGATATATTTATAACAATGGGGGCCTAATAACGTTAAGTAGTATGAAGAATTGGTTTATATTCCTATAATTAAGGCATGAAACCATTGATAAACTTGAGCAAGATATGCGTATAGTCAACTTTGGCAAGCAGTATGAACGTAGTATTTCTACTATATGTGCAATACTGATGCAGGAGGAGGTAATAAAGGTTATAGCTCTAAGCCAAGGCATTACAACCATATCACAGTACTTGACTTCCCTAAATGAAAAGATGGAGAAGGTGCTATCAGTGTGGCTGAAGGAAAAGAAGCTTAAAGCAGATACCATGACTGAGGTGATCATCTGCGAGAAGGGACGAGTTATATAGGCTTATTGGCTCGACACGATCCCAGGCTCTTCAAACAATAAATCCGAATAGACAACCCAAGGCAAGTCATGGCTGGTTTGAAAAGTTTTAAATGTTAATTTACTCCGTCGTCAGGCGTGGTGAAGCAGCATCTCAGACATAAAGACCGCAGAGGACTGATACCCTGGTAGAAGTGGCACTGAAAAAAGTCGATGGGTATAGCAAGACCGCAGCTGTGATGAGAGAGGGCTCTTCTGAGAGAGGACCTCAAAAGGACTTATATAATGTTAGAGGAAATAAGTGTCAAGCCACAAACCCACGAAAGATAGGTTGATTTTTACACTGTGTACAAATGCAGGTAGTGACTTCGAAATAAAGCCGCTGCTCCCATACCGATCAGAAAAACCCAGAAGATGCAGGGTCCATAAATTATAAAAGAAAACCTCAAAGTGTGGAAGCAGACAGGAAGGCATGTGACATAAGATTGTTCTTTGAAGAATATATCAATCTAGTCTTTGTCCACCAGTGACCGAGCGGTAAAGTCGCTAAACACTAGTATTTCGGTTTCGGGTTCGAATTCTGGTGAACGGGCTGGCTGCATGGGCATTTTCGTCGTTTCCCCAATATGTAACATGTATACGAGCCAGTTCCACTTAGAAATCCTTCCTCGAAAGCATTCTTTCCCTTACGCAGATAGCCTTCGATTGCTTTGCCATAAATAAATAAACCAAACCAAAAACAACCTGGTCTTTCGTTCTGCTGTTAAAATGTATCTAGAGGAAAATAACATGTACCTACAAACCCGCCTCGTATTCGAAAATGTTCCTGCGCAGCCATCGAACCTCAAAGACGACATCTTCGAAAAGTTCAAGTTTACTAATGTTCTATAGCTTTTACCCTACGCCGTCTCTATCTGGTAGTCCATAGACCTGCAGATAAATATTGCTCCCACTGACCTCTTTTTATGGGGATACCTTTAAAAGTTATGTGTACAAAAATGAAGCAACAAAAATAACTCTCCTGAAACCAAATGCTCATAATGTAGTAGTCGAAACTCCGCACGCCATGCGTAAGCGTTGTTTTTCGAAACGTTTATCATGCAAGGGTGCCAAGGCAATGGACAATGGACACCTTGAAGATATTATTATTATGTTAAACAAAAACTCTATAAGAAAACCTTAAGCCCAATTTTTATACGATTTTTAAAAGTACAAATATTAATGGCTCGCCTTATATTATAACTTTTAAGGAAGCTTTTTAAAAGCGAAAATCTTCATCTGGTTTCTTTCATTAAAAAATACTAATTTATGTCTTTTGTAAAAATGAAATTTCGCAGTTTTTTAAACTCCTTTTTTATACGTATATAAAAGATATTTTTGTCTTACAATGGTAGGTGGGTTGTTATGTAGTGAGTTCTGTAGTATTGTAATAAATAAAATCAATGGTTTGATTTTGTTGAAACAAGTTATTTTGCTGTCCAATTTCACACTATCTGAAAAATAAACTAACAACGCTTAAAGTAAAAAATGAGAAAAAATTAAATTGCTTCTCCTTTCTCTTTTCTTTCAACACTCCAAAAGCCACTTGATATAATTACTTCGCAGCGTCGAAAATCATTTCAAAATATAATTTACCTGCCGTTCCAAAAATTCTTAGCTCCAAAAAAACATTTTAAAGCTACACGTCAGATTTATTCTTAGTGTTTCGTTTCAGTGCTTTAGAATTTTTTTTTATTTTATTGCGAGAACTGTCGCTGAGTTAATAATTTCTTAGAATCATTTTTATTAAATAAGCGCAGTGTACTTTTCTGAGGAAATTCGTTTAATACTTACGAAAGGAAAACGTAATTTTTTCCAGGAATTTTGAATCATGCTGTGCAATTATTCTGTTAAAAATGATGTTAGATGCTTCCCACGCACAGTTTGAAAACCGCAGATGAAAAATAAAAGCATGCAACTAATTCGAAAACATTTTGGTTTCTTTTACGTTGCATAAATCAGCTTGGCTACTAAAATTAATTTTCCTGATTTCTTCTTCGATGAGCTTACTAATCGACATGTGAGTATTTCACATTCCGAAAAAAATGAGCAAAACTTTTATGAGTAACATACAGACTGTATAAATGAATTATTTAGATTTAAAATTTTTTATTTTTTCATAATAATGAATCATATCCTCTTGTGATGAACAAATTGAAATTCAGAGAGTAGGATACCATTAAGATTGCAGAGATAATGTTTATTACAAATAATTCATCAGGTTTTGAAAACCTACGCTTTCTTAGGTACGAATTACAGGTATTTCTGATATAATATGCAAAGTATTTATCTATAATTAGTGCACGACGTGCATTTCAAATGCTTTCAGATATAGATTTACTATGACATCAAAGCATTCTAGGATAATATCAACAGTTCAGCATTTGGTGGATTGTATAGAAGAAGAATCACGAATGGTAATTCGTGACTATTTGCTTCGAAACAGTGGAGAGCATTTCTCCTGTAGCTGATACGCAATAAATCACAGTAGCCGTGACCGAGGAATTCCACAGCTAAACATTTGGAAGATCTTAATGAAGGTACCTGCAGCTGAAGCCATGCTGTTTGCAGATGGTGCAGTATTTAGAGCTAGATTATTATATCAAGCAATACAAATTTTGCAATCGCATGCAAGAAGCATTACAAGATTGTAATTTTGTTGCCATCTGTAAACCGTCGCATTGTTCGAATAAGGGGCATAGAAAGTTGTCGTGCTTTCATTGAGAAGAAATGGAATGCAATTAAAGGTCTCTATGTTTCATTTCATCGACCGAGTGTTACGGACTCCTTTTCTTTTACTCAGAGAACACTGTGACGGGAATGTGGTATCATGATATGCTGCAGTTGTGGCTGCTTTCTCAAATGATGGATGACTCAGAAGAGTTCATGTTGTAGCTAAATGGCTCTTCACATGAATAGCATAGCCAGGTATGTCTCTACCTGAACAATGAACTTCCGCTTCATTGGATCACTTGAGATTGTAAAGCAGAGTTAGAATTCTTCAGAAGGTTATTATCTCGACCTTACGCCCAAAAACATTTTCTTTTTGGTGTATGTCAACGAAAACGTTTATGTGGCCCAGCTGCCAGCAACAGTACAGGAGCTCCAGGACGGCATTGCAAATGCTTTTCTCTTTATCAACGACTATATGCCATAATGTGTGTCGGCAGAATCGAAGAGCAATTGTTGAACAAGTATTGTACAACAAGAGAAATGTATATTAGTGTTATGACCAATTTTTTAAAGATTTTTGATTTCTTTCATTTTTTATTTGCAATACTTTCTGCAATATCATGTTTGAAAATCTCATGAATCATTTTTAATCACATGCAGATACTCACATTTCAACTTTTTAATTGATTTTGCTGATCCTTTCATTACAAGGCAGAAACATTTGTGTATTTCCCTTAAATATATTTGAAATTACTTTCGCACTTTTTGAATAATTAAACTTGTTAAATGAAATCTCAGCTTTTAATTAAACTTTGCGCAAAATTCACGCAGTAAAGAAATTTTTTTATCTTTTTTCTCTCGCACTCTACCAGTGTTAAAAAAATCTCTATAATCCCGGTAAGTGTCTTCCCTAAAATTTCTGTTTCATCATTCACACATTAGTGACTCTTAAACACTACTAATACTTTTTTTTTCAAAGCCGCACCTTCCCTAAATAAAACAAAATAAAAATTGCATCTTGTTGCGATGTTAATTGAAAGCCTTTAATTTCCTTTTTTAGCTTTATTTAAGGAAGCTGAAAAAGGAAATTGCGGAGAAGGGTCTGATTTAATATTTTTCGTTCCCCATTCTCTGGATTATTTAAATTAATTTCTATTAAAACGTTGCTGTGTTTATTGAAACTGCATTTTTTAACATGGTAAGGACTATGTTTTATAAAACAGGTTTTTTATATTACGTTTCAATTTAGTTTGTTTGACACACTGATTACATTTAAAACAAAAGACATCGAAATTTAAAAAAATTAAAATGTTTATTTCAAAAGGGGCTTTTAATTCTTGCTCCTATTTTTGATTTTTATGTGCTACGGGGTACAAAAGTGATATAAATTTATTTATCGAAGTTTTTAACTTTAATTCCGTATGTAGAATTAGCCTAAAAGAAATCGACGAGTTAAATGATTACGTTCAAAACGTGTTTGCTTTTGTCATAAAACATTTATTATGATTTTATAGAAGAAATTGTCAAATAAATGAACCTCCCCCTTTCGTTTATTTCCGTCACATGGGTGCGCTTAACGTCAGTCGAACTGCATAGCTGCTAATTAAATAGAAATATAATTTTATGGGTTTGAATATCCAGAAACAGATTTTGTTTCTTTTCTTCGTCATGCATATTGACCACAAGATGTTTGTATTTAACTTTATGTGATCACGCCTCGTGAAATACATTAGGAAAAGCTATTTTTTTCTTCTTTTCCCACCTGCTGCGACTGTTGATATGAGCATTGCTTAGAAGGGTCAGACAAAGCTATGTAAACATCTATATATATTCTTCTAATAGTGTTATAATGTATTTCTCCTGCCTTCTTCGCATGCCTCCGTGGTGTAGTGGTCAGAACGCTCGGCGCGTATTCAAGAGGTCCGTGGTTCGAGTCCCGGAGAGAGCATTGCTCATTTTTCATCTCTCCTGCTTTCAAAAAATACCTAATGTCTCTACAGTGTTTAAGTGTTCCATTCTTGTAATTAAAAACTGTTGTTCTTTTAAAACTTTAAAAATGTCTATTTCTTTTAGGTTAATCCTGTAAAACTGGAGCATTGGGTCTATGAATTATTTTATATTAAATTAATTAAGTATGCGAATTTATTTAAATTTCATTCAAGTAGTTTGATATTTTGAAAATGCTATTTAGTGTTTTTAGAAATATACAATGTTGAGCTACTAAAATGCTTTAAATCCTAGCTGTCTGAAGAAAGGCAAGTAAATCTTTGATTTAAACAATTAAATTGAGGAGTGCAAAAAAAGGTACGTGTATGATAAGATACTGCTTCTTCGAAAGGTACATTCTACATACAGATTCTACATACATTCTACATACAGATATTCTTCTACATACAGAAGAATGAGATACTTACTCTCTTATTCTTCCTTGGTATCTCCGAAAAGGAAATTGCTAACGTTTCAAATAAATTTCTGTAATTAAAAGTCAATGGAGTAGCTATTCTATGCTTTAAGTGACATATGGATTTTAAGATATTAATAGAAGTTGTGTGTCTGTGAAAGCCATAAAATGCTTTACAGCGAAAGTAAAAGTTTGTAAAAATATTCTAGGACAGGGTTTGTTGAACGTTTTATATTTTCTACCGTATAAATATGAATGAAAAATATATGCACCATTTTTTTACCAAAAAGCGCCATTTGCATTCATTTTGAGCATTTACCTAAATCTGTTGTGAAAAATAGTACAACTGTAATGTACCATTGTTTAAGAAACCCTAATCTAGAATATCAGCCTTTACTTTTTAACTTAGAGTCACTCGTTCTTTATTTCTTGGGTTTCAAGAGGTTTTCTTGGGTTTCACCTTTTCTTTTAATGCGAAATTCTGACTGCATTCATTAAGGTATGAAAGTTGTTCGAAAAAGTTGAATTTCAGCTTACATTTTCTTAAATATTGCTCCTATATATGATTGCTTCCAGCTACAGAATTTATCAAAGTAAGACGGGGAATTTAATAATAATAATAATAATATTTCAGCAACAGTAGCCTGAGAAATTACATTTCACGTCTTTTTATATGGCTGTTGTTCATCAAAATATCCATATAATAAAATATTCATTATTCTTTACTGAATTAAATTACAGAAAGTCTGTGCCTTTACGTGTCAATTTGCAGAGATATTAGAGAACGCAATAACTGGCTTAAGTCACTTTCACCTATATTTAGGGAGAAATTGCTAAACGATTTGCTGATTTTAGTTAATAAAAAAGTACTGACACTCTTACGTGTCTCCAACACGTAAGCAACTCAGCACAATGCCAATTATCCATGCCTGCAAACTGCGTTTACAGGTGACTTTATTTTCAACATTTCGGCTAATCTTTGTTGGCTCAGAAAGCATAATTTGCGTGTTCAGAAGTTCATTAAATAAATAAGTAAATACTAAAAATATTGCATGAATATTCAAGATTGCCTCTGATTAGATAACATAACCTTGAGGAAAAAATATGAGTATCATTCATCCTCTTCCCTTTTATGAAATCGCTTTAAATTTGTAGCTTTAAAAATAATTACAGGAATTCATTTCATCAAATTTTATAATAGAATGTTTTGGCAAAATGTAATTACACTTGTAGCCTATCTGAAATATCCGTATTCCTAAATTAAGATGATTTCGAATCTTAATTTCACTTATTAATAGCTTAACGGCTAAAATATGAAACGCCATTTTCATCAACAATGTTTCCAAAATGAATTCGATTTTTTTATCATTTTCATTTATTTTTTTATTTATAATCTGCATTAACTGGGAATTTCTGGAGTTTCGAGTTCTTTACAGTTCTGTGGTACAGATATTTAATTGTTTATTGCGCATAAAATTGAGTTTAATTTCAAATTTCTCAGTCAATTAATCAACTTCTGCTCAAAAAATATAAATAAATATAATATAAGTAAACTAGATGTAAGCGACTTTAATTCGTACAGGCGCATACTTCTAGATATGATATGCAGTCGCATACTTCAAGGTATAGTTGAAAATACATCTCTTTTGTTGAGCTTAAGTAACTCACTAAGATTTATCATGTAAAACAGTCTTTAGAACTTTTGTTAAAAACTGCTTCACCGTTTAATTCAACTCCTCTTCCTCTTTTAAAACGCAGCTGCGATGAGCAATGAAACTTCATCATTTGCCTTGCCACAGGCAAGGTTAACGAATAAATTCCCCGCTAAAATTTACTGTTGCTTCTCCATGCAAGAGGAAGTGTTAGATGTCTCTATGAGACAAGTGGCACTTGAACTGCTAGATAACAGGAAGTGCTAGCAAGCATCAAACCGGTATCCCTACACTCCACTGGTCTTTATAAAGTGCCGAACTTTCATGAAAAATCACGCGGTTCATAATTTGCAAAGGATTTTTTATAATACTTTATGAGCGCCCTTTAATGAAAAGCGACACTTACAGCCTTGGACGAGGAATCGTACGCCTATTATTGTTTTCGTTTTTGAAAAGAATTTCGGCAATGGTAATTACGAAAGTTTGTTGAAGTTAGCTCGAAGGCTTCGAAAAAGTGTTTTTATAATCATTCTTTTGATGTTTATGCTTTAAATATTCAGGAATGTTAAACATCTAGTAAATATTTCGTTTTAAATAGCGATAAATCTTGAAGATGTATTACATGTTATTCTTAGTCTGTGTTCTTTTGTTTAAAATATATTATTTTGAAACAGTTGAAAGTTTCACAGCGTTAAGGAAAAATCATAAACTTAAGGAAATAATTTTGCTTAATTAGTATTCTGTTGGCAGTTTCAATATTGCTAAACCGAAAAGATTACTTCCAATGCCAAAATTGTTTTAAATTTAAATGCTTAACATACCAGAAATGTTCTGATAGGTAGCAACATAGGTTACTAAATTAATTTCGTTCACTTATTTCAATTTAAAGTATTCAAACTCGGTGCTTATTTGCAATAAATGCACTAATTTGTAGATTTAAAGAAAGGTATTTAAATTTTGTTATTATTTTGAGATTTGTACAAATATTAATTTTGAGGTAGATTTTATGTTCTAGTAATGATTTCATTTGCAGTCTTATTAGACTTGTTGTATAAGAATAAATGAATAATATACATATTGTTCTGAATATAAGACGATGCTTCATAATACCTTCTCAAAATCGAATTCCCGAATGTCGAAATTAAATACGCCACCTAAAATAGTTCCAACAGCAACTTTACTTCGGTTTAGATTCTAAATATAACTCTGTGATCAAATAAGCCGTTTCAATACAATATGTGTATTTATCTTAGAAATGAGCTGATTATATTCGCTTTATCTGGTAAATTTATGGATAAATTACAAATATTTGCTTTATTTAAATTAATTTGTTATGGAAGACCAGGGAATCATTTTACTTGCGTATTTTAGCACTAATAAGTCTCCGATTCTCTGACGAATCGAATAAGCGAATGCGTGAAATGAGCCAAGATGCTGATGTCACTGCTAACGCTGAAAATAATAAGTACAATAAGTAATAACTAAAGTAAGCAATAACTAAAATAGGTTGACTGATGCTCTAAGTTTATTGATCTCCTAATATCTTAGAGCTAACTTCAAAACAGTTCGCAGAATGCAAATTATAAAATTAGATCATAATTATGAGGCTTATAATATCCTATAGATTGTATTAGTGTAATCTTAAAATTCACGATTGTAAATATGTAAAAAATACATGTAACGTGTTTCCAAATATAAAAGTCTCAAAACTTAGGATTTTAAAAATACACTGCTGGCCATTCAAATTGCAACACCAAGAAAGACAAGAGATATCACAACAAAATTTATTTACTAGATAACATTTTGACCAAGTATCAAATGATTAAATTTATAGACTTCTGTGAAGTGTGGTTCCTTCTAGAATCAGTAGCCAGAGTAGCCGCCATTGTTGGAGATCACCGCTGCCACACGCCTCGGCATTGATACAAAGAGACTTTGGATGTGTTCTTGGAGTACAGCAGACCAAGCAGCTTCCACACGTTGCCAAAGTTGATTTGGTGTGGCAGATTGGAATGTAATCTGGGTCAATCGTTCAGCAACTATGGACCACATGTTTTCTATGGGCGAAAGATCCGGAGAGCGAGCCGGCCAGGGAAGCAATTCAATCTGGCGATTGACGAAGAACCCTTGGACAATGAGAGCCACGTGTGGTCGCGCATTATCCTGTTGAAATATGGTTGTGGGCAAGCCCTGAAGGTAAGGAAGGACAACTGGCTCCAACACCTCAGAGATGTAGCGCTGGCTCCTTAAAGTACCGGCAATGCGTACTAGAGGAGTGCGAGAATGATATCCAATTCCGCCCCATACATAATACCAGCTGCAGGACCAGTGTGGCAATACATAACGCAGCTGTTCAGTATCCTCTCTCCACGGTGTCTCCAGACTCGAATCCGACCATCGTGGTGTTGCAGACAAAAGCGTGACTCGTCAGTAAAGACAATTTCATTCCAATCTGCCGTCCACACCCTTCTTTCATCGCACCATTGTTGGCAGAGAGGTCTGTGGCTCTGTGCCAAGGGTAGACGAAGCAATGGGCGTCTTGCGGACAGACCACTCCACTGTAAACGGTGTCGAGTGGTACGCGCAGACACTGGATGATGCGTTACAGACTCAATATGCTGTTCCATGGTTCGTGATGTGACTGAGCGATCCGTCACTGCCATGCGCACAATGTTCCTGTCATCACGTGAAGTGGTGCGCTGAGGTGGATGCGATCGAACACGTCGGTCCGTTTTACCCTCCTGCATCCAACGATCACATATCCGCATTGCAGTTGTTTGGTTTCGTGCAACACGACTACCGATTTCCCTGAAAGATAATCCACATTCTCGGTAGGCCACTATCCTTCCTCTGTCGAACTCGGATACTTGATCAAACGATGATCGCTGTGTAGTACGAGGCGTAATTAATCTTTTTTTTTTTTTTTTGAAAAAACCGCAAGAAAAACACAGTTGCCGAACTTGAAATCGTCAAAAACTCCAAGCCTTAAATAACGCTTTAAATTGGCGCCACAGGCGCGCGTGATGTGCGTCTGCGCTGAAATTCTAATCATTTGCATATGTCACTTCCGCTAATGCATGTTGTAAATTTCATGTTATTTGTATGCTTCCTTCAGGGTGTTGCATTTACGGTGGCCAACAGTGTAGTTGCCATCCTCATCTTTAAAATAAAAGTAATTAAACTAATCATTTTGATATTTCCCAGTGTTTTTAAATGCTTTATATTCAAATATTTTATACACAAGTATTTTTGTGTGTTAAGATTTAACTATTTTTGTGTGGAACATTTTAACAAATCCAATTAACTTAACAAATGCAATTAGTAATAATTATTTTAGGTGAAGATGTACAAAAGAAATCGAGATATCTTCATCAGTTTACATATCGAATATAAATAATCTAGCCAATATAAAAGAAAAGTATGATAATACTTAACACTCTGTAAAAGTCAACACTGGTCAGCTGAGTGCGTCCTCGCCATACACATTTTTCCTTTTGATCTTTTTTAATATAAGATAAGTCGTGCCGTCAGATAGTTTAACTTTAGATCACAAGTAATGAGTTGTTGAATTTCCTTACTTCTCAAAGATAAAATCAATTATTTTTTCAGAAACATTAATAATTCTGAACAATATGTATTACTATTGAAAGAAGAATTAATTTTTTGATAAACATATTTATTACCGCTATCGATAGGAACAGCTAGCTGCTGGCACATTATCTGAAATTGCTTAAAAGTTCTCTGAGTTTGAGTTGAGCGTTATTTAGTGCGTCAACCTCAGAGGCAGATTTCCGCAAACTTCATATAGCATAGAATAAGATTCTGAGGTGAATGATGAATGCTCATTACCTGATTAGAACTAAACTGATCCATGATGACTTGAAAATTCTCCTATAGTGCTTCACATTACTCAACTTAATAAGCGTTTTTTCAAAACTGGACTTATGATGCTGCAAAATCTAGAAGACAATTTGGTTAAACTATTTGCTTCTCACATGTTTAGAGACCAGAGCTTCGTAACCTAGGTTTGACTGCTGACGTTTACTTTTCTTGCGGGTGTGACTTTTTTTTATCTCGCCGCTTTCCATCTGATTGGCACACATGCAGCATAGGAGACAAATGTTCTTCCTACGTATACCTCATTTTCTTGACCATTCTTAGAATATCATCTGCTAGTTCCTCAAAGTCATGTGCCCTCAGAGGCTTCATTTTGTTATTAAATTTAATAAGCTTCCTTCTGTTCCACATAAACAACTTTATAATCTGTATTCGTATCCAAGTACTATTTATGTATTCGCGCAAGTATTTAAGTAAGAAGTCACCAGATTTTTCGAACGCGTCAAATTCTGGCAACCATGCGCATAATAATTCTATTCATGCGTATATAATTTGTTACTTTTAACACGCAACATTACTATTTTTTGTATGTGTTCTTTATGTCGTACTGTAAATTCCAACGGATCTTATATGAGGCAAACCGTGATTTTTTTTATCTTGAACTCAAGTTTAAAATATGCGCTTTTCAATGCAGTAAAAAAATTGGCAGCTCCAAGCAGTCGCTTGTCCCCTTCTGAGTGGCCTATTGGAAGGCCGAATTTTATGCTTATGGATTTCGGATTGTGTAGCTGTTTGAAGTCCCGAGAATATACTAAATGCTTTTCATTTCTATTAAAAAATACTATATCCATAAAAAATAGTTTCTGAAGACGCAGATGTACTCGACGCATCCATGATGGTGTAATCACTCGCAAGTAGAATGTGATTTCTTGGGATGGAGAATAAATACATTGAGCATATTATGTTGTGAATCATTATGTAATGAAGCAGTTGTAGGACATGTAAGCAATATTCCTTTCCTTACTTATCATCCAAAGTGAGTAGGATGACGAGGCAATGCTCTCTACCAGCCATATTCTCGTCCCCTATTATGAATTTTTAGCATGAGTTTTGGCACAAAACGCATTCTCCTAAGATTAGTCGTTCAATTTATGAATTTTTAAAAAGTAATAACTTTTGGTGCACTTGCATATATTTTTTTACTTCTATATATCTGTTATATATTTTTTAAAACTTATATTTCATTTTTCATTTCAAATAAAATTTCGTAGTTTGAAAATATAAAACGTATTGAGGCGTTTTATGAAGTAATTTTATTTTTTTAGTTTACAGTTTCTATCCTGTTACTGAAAAAAAATTTTTATGCAAAACTATTTAAAAAATAAATTAAAAATATGTTAAATATTATATGACCTTCAAATATGACATAGCATCTGCATACAGCACCTTGTTTACGTTTCCCAAATTTTTAAAATATCTAGTGGTTTTTGCTGCATCCTGTATATGAAATTGCGTTTAGGCTGCTTTTGTAATTCATGATGACATATATCTCGATGCGTAGAAAAGTATTAAATCAGTTCTATTTAAATATAAACCAGCCAAGTCTTGTTTATTTTTTATCTTCACTGTTATTAATTTGTAGCATGACGAAATATATATTTAAAAACTAAAAATGCTTTAGTCCAAATACCTGTCTATTTATAATAGATAACATGCCGGTCGCGATTATCATTATTTTTTAGTTTTGTTTCTATTTTTTATTTTTATTATTTATTCGATAATTTTACGTAGTTTTTTTCCTATGTCTTTTAGCGTCCCCTAATAAATATCGTAAGCTGACCACAATAAATACCATTAATGAGTAACAGCTTTTTCGCATAAAGAACTCTTTAGAACTTTCAGTTCTTTACCTCCATATTATTGGCCTTTATACGGCATAGCATGCTTATGTAGTTCCCCAAAGAAAACATCAAAACATTGCTTCTTAATGAATGTTATATGTTTGTTATTAACAGAGACTTGAATATGGTTTCTGTTCTAAGTAGCTGAATGTTCCAAAAATCTGTTCTCAGGGATTTGCTGCAAATGATCATATTAATGTTTTCATGCATTTTACGTAAATTGCATTGTCGTCTTTAAAACTTTAAATAAAATAAAAGGATGAAAACCGTGCCTGTCATTTAATATAATCAAGCATTTACAATTCGAAAAAAAATTAAAGATGGCGTGAGTCATTCTTCAAACAGAGCATCTGCTCTAGGTCACGTGATGGAGATTCACCCAAATATAAATATTCATTTCCTTTTTATAGGTCATGTGACTAAATGAACTTTCATTAATACTTGAACTCTTCTCGCGAGCATGTAGCTTACAAAATCTCTCACTATTATTCTTGCATCTGTGTGTTACTTCTTAATAAACTGATGTTCGTCATACTTCTTCTCTTAATTATTAGCTCCAAGAGCTTTTAGTTATACTGAGAAAAAATGTGTATTATAAATATATACATCTATAAATAGCCTATAACTAGTTGCAAGTTATATATGTTGTTACAGACAATAATTACAAAAAAAAAAAAAAAACGTAAACTTTAGAGGCCACGCATACACGCATGATGTGAACATGATGGGCGTACGAATGAAATTCTGCATACCGGATGTATAATGTATGACTTTATGACTTTTCAGATATCTTTCATTAATTATAGTAATCTTATAAAAATTAGTAGGTAAATTAAAATAAGATTCCTGTTTGCCCGATTTCAGATTTCAGCACTACACCAGCGTTTTCCAAACTGTGCTCACGGAGCCGCAGCGCTCCGCGTGCACTTTTAAGAACTTCTTTTACAAAAATAAAATAAGTAAAATTTGATGAAATTAAAGAAAAAGAACCGAAAGTAAATTATGAATAAAAATTAGAAATTATATTTGGAATGGGAATTTGCCAAGTTCAGCTTTGCATTTCCTCTAGCAGACGATACGTCCGTCTCTTCTAATAGTTACTTGCTAGAGGAGGGCGTGTTTATTACGATAATATAATCGTGTTGTTTATAATACGAAGCATGTGAAAATGCACGTTTTGGACACCCTTCCCCCCAAAAAAGAACCCTTTGCTCTTTCACCTCAGTAGACAAGCCATTCGTGCGACTATTGTCTGTTGTGAGCATTCCTAGTCGAAGTTTCATATGAAGATGTTTGATTTGATTTATAATCCCTTTATTGACTTTTTTGACTATTTCTCACGCATATATCAGGTATAGGTATGCATGTTTTAATGTATGTTAAGTATTTTGCAGAAAGTAAGAAAGACGTTTCAATGATAATTTGTAATTCAAAATTTGTAATGTTAAAACTATTTTCTTCTTAAATAGTAAATAGTAAAAAATATAAAGAAAAACGATATCTTATTGTTTAGTTTCCGAATCAGATCGAACACTTTTATCTGCATAATGGTAATAAATATTTATCAGAGAAAAATAGGACGTTTTACTTTCTTGATGTTTTTACGGAACGTTTGCTGTGTAGTGTTGCAAATTCCGTTAACAAAGAAGTGTGAAAACATTCCCTTAACTAAAAAGTAGAGATTCGATGGCTCTTCACAGCGTAGTTCTTAAAAAATATTTCATCGATCTGAAGTCAGCGATTTAGGTGTGTCTGTAAAATCTGTTGTACTTCTTCATTTAGTTTGTGACTTCGATAGCAATAACACTAACAATTGTGTACAAAGGACTGTGTAAGCCTTAACCAATAGAGTTCATTAAAACGTCCTACAGTAACAGTGCTTTACATTACGGCGGATCAGTTTTATTCATTCATAATTAGATGTTTCAGTGATTGGTGATAAAATGTGCAAATGTTACTTCTATTTTATTTGCATAGCAATGCTATATTTGCGGAGTAAAAATGAAAAAAGAGTTTAATTCTATTGACAGAATGTAATCAGGAAAGAATGTTCGAAAGCTTACTATTCTGAGTTTTTTTTATTATTATTCTGACAAATACATTTTTTCGAAAGCCTGTTAACACTTTCGCAAGAAGTTTAAACATGTGTTCGAGTAAACGATAAAGAGATAGTTTACCGAAATTTCTTTTTCCCAAAAGTATATTTTAAAAACTACTTGGAAAAAAATCCCTGTTAATCATGGACAGACTTGGCACAATTTTCGCATTTCAAATGACAGAAACATGGTAAGACCATCTTTTTCCTTGTTCTAAAGGTAGATGTTAATTTTTTTGCATATTGTTTTAATAGTTGTGCCAAGTAGTCAAAAAACTAACATCGATAAATACAAAGAAAAACGTTATAATTCTGCTTGGTTTTTTATACCATATCGCAGTCATGCCATCCACGTTTGACAAATAAATCGATACACGACAAATGAGCGAAATATCTACTTATGAGTTGTGGGATATTTATTGTGTCAGGTGTATTAAAATTCATGCTGCAGGTGGATGGTCGATTACATTTCCCGATTAGTTGTTTTAAAGGCATTTGTTTTTTGTTTATAAAGCTTTCAAGAAGGGATTCTTCTTTTCAGAACAGCATATCAGAACGTAAAACAACTAATTTTTGTATGAATTTTACTTATAAACTACAATGGTGAAATTGTGCGTACATATGCACTGATGGTTGCAAGGGCAAAGATGGGTCCAGTTGCTGAAGCCATTGTTAGAATTAAAAATAAGGTTAAGAAATATAACAGCGACCATTGCTGCTACCTTTGCCACAACCAACCATTGCATTCTTTAGAATGCAATAGGCTCACACTACCTCAGAGGAAAATACCTTCTGGGTTTGTGGTAGTGTTGGATGACACTATAAAGATAATAAATTATACAAATTCGGTGACACCATAAAAGGATCTTAAAACTCACAAATTCCTTCTGCAATACACTAAAATAATTTCAATTCATTTGTTGGAACTGTGTGTAGATGTAGAGGCATTTTTTACGGTTTTTGTATGATGAAGTTTGCTATACAAATTGGCAAAAGTTTCTTCATTTTCAGCTAAATAAACGAAGTTAATCTATGCTTGCAGAGAATAAATGTCACGGTTTTAAATGTAAAAATCAAAATGCCTTCTTTGAGGAGGAAAATTGCGTATGGTTGGAGTGGAAGTAAAAGGGAGATATCTATTGCTTCTTGAATGAAAATAACATCAGCATTCAATAAAAGTACAGAAATAAATTTAGGTGCATCTCGAAGCTTTGAAAATCTCGTTTGAATATTATTTTTCAACTGCTCAAGAAAACGTGTTTGATGTCTTTAAATGGGGTCTAAATTGTGTTTAGTGTGAACCAAAAATCACTAAGCTTAAATCATTTGAATGCGAGATCCTTATAGATTTGACAGCAAACTACAAATCGAGTTTCAAAACAAAAGTCTGTCAGAGGTTTCACTGCATTTACAAGATGATTTCAAAATTTTACCTGAGAAAGCTAAATTAGTATTGCTGCTTTTTTCAACTACGTATCTCTGTGAAGTATGGTTCTCCAGCTACACAAGTACCAAAATATTGCAGAAACGGCTTAAATACAGAACCGGATATTTATCACCAATTATCATCAATTGAGTCTAAAACAGAACAAACAAAAAAAAAACTATCAAAAATTACAAACACGCATGAAAAATTAAACATTTATAGGGTATTTCATGTTATGTGCTAATTTAGACCTATTATTATACTAAAATCCATTCTAGTTAGTAAAACTGATTTGATATTGTTTTTAGTGATGACAAATATTTGAGGATGAAATAATGATCTAATATGTAATTGAATTCAATTGGATATAATAATTAAACCGTTTGATCTGCGTTTACTGTATGGAATCCATTTTCGATGCTTTCCTCTATAATCTGTTTTACAAATGGTTTGATTTATTGAATTCTGAAATGATTTTTATAAAGCACAATTTTGACGATACGATGGGTATTGGAATGAGTTGAGAATAAACTGAGCTAGATGATAAATTTTAAAGATTTGTAAGTAATTCAATTTTATAGATGTTGAGCGGTTGCTTAGATTATGTTTTTATTTTGCGCCTCTTTACTATCTAGCCCATCTCCTTACCCTTACACTCTTAAATAACTTGTAAGATACATAGTAGGTTTAAGGGGCTTTGTCGTAGAAAATTATTCTTCTAAAAATCTAATCATTCTTCTAATCTGTTCTAAAAAAGTCTCCGCGTGTAAAAACGTTTGGGAATCGCTGAATAATACAATCATAACAAATCCGAAAGAGATAACATACTCAACAACCATTTCTCAGTTATGCACAATTAATTTATATCATCATTAGCGGTATCCGTGATAATAATTCATTATATTTCATTATATATCCATTATGTTACGTTGATCGATTTTGAGGATTTTTGGTAAAGGTTCGCCATGTTTCATTATATATTTTATTATAGATATTTTCATTATATCAGAGAGGGAAAAAGGAATTTTCCTATACAAATAATATGGACGACAATTGCTACAAAAAGACTACCGTTTTCGCCCTCATTGAATTGCTAAATGAAACAAAAAGTGCGGAAACTGTATATTTGAGCCAACATCAGTACTGACAGTGCATATTGTTGCTGTGTTTAATCTAACTTGTATCATATCGGAACAAGCCGACGAAAGTTTGCAAGGCGGCAAGTTTGTGCCTATCATCGGCAGAAGCCTTGAGTACCATACAGGTAACAGTGCGACTTTGCGCAATTCCGGCTCCAATTTTGAAGGAGGACGCGGGGGAACTGGTCTGACTGTCTCCCATCCCTCTTCCTCTACCATTAGCCTCTGCAGAGGACTTTCGGCTAGCCGCATATTTTGAATACCCCGATGCCGCACAGAGGCCTTACAATTACAAACATCCATGCCTTCTCCGAAATTCGAGCCTGAAGCTTCGGGGCGGCAGTCAAAGTCATTAACCACTATCCCGATTGGGCGGCCCCCAGTATATACTGAAAAATATAACAATACACCAAAAGTAAAGAAAAATATATTGAGAAGATCTGCACTAGAGAAACAAGGTGATTCATGCATATCTCCGTATTTAATATTTAAATAAGTTATGTGCTATTATCCATTGAAAAATATAATAACTTATTTAAAATAATGTTAGTAAATGCAAGTAAACAAAAATATTTATAAGGAATGTTTCTATTTTACTCACCGAAAACTTAAACAACGAACTACTTTCAAAGCTATTTTTTAGTACTAAATAATTATATTCTATTTAATCCTTCGTGTTCGATGTTATGAAAGAATCTTGCGCTTTTATAGCCATGTCGTGCGTAAATACGCACTGATTTCGTGGATCCTTTTTAGTATAAAATTCGTTAAATTCCCATAAAATATGAAAACAGATTCAAAATTCAGAACCCGAGGCTCGAGCAATATATATGTTAGCTTATAGAACTGTGAGCGTTCAAACTTTGTTAGCTGTAAGCGCCGTTGTCATTCCGCAATGTGATGAAATCATATACACAGCTTAATCACTTTTAACAGTAGAGAAATAACAAATGGCATACCTACGCAGGAAGCGAGCGATTTGTACGTACGGTTCATTTCGTTGTCACCATAAAACACCAAACGTTTTTAAGAAGCACGAAATATTTGCAATATATTCTCCAAGCTGTTATGCTAAGGATTACTGCATTGTTATAATCCAAAAGCTTGGTTTAGTTTTGATTTATGTGATTACGGCAAAGCCTCGAGGGCTATCTGCCTAAGAGACAGGGTGCCTTCGAGGAGGACTTTCTAAGGGGAACTGGCTCGTATACACATTACATATGGAAAAAACCACGAAAACGTCCAGCAGCCAGCCCGTTCGCGGGATTCGAACATTAGACCGAACTATCAGTGTTTAGCAACTTTGCCACTCGGCCGCTGGTTGACCTGTAATCCGGAAGACATATTTTATACCCGTAAATTTATAACATTTTCTTGCTTTATTGGTATTTAGTTACGAAATCTTTTATGCTTTAAAAACCTTCAAATGTTCCCGATTTCATAATTGTAATATGATTTCAGAGGAAGATACAATATAGATTTTACACTATTATTAGTTTTTAATTTTAATAAACTTTATTACCATATTCTTTCGAATTGTTCTATAGCACGGATTAATTCGAGTGACATTTTTGCATTGTTGGGCATTTTAGGTATACCATATAACCTTTGAATTATCACATTCCCAGATCTAAATCTGTTATTGTTGTCTTACCATTAATACATATATTTTGTGAAAATGAGGTAAGATAAACTACAAATGTTTCCACTACCTTGGAAAACAAGAATAAATGACCACTAAAATATGTGAGCCTCATATACGCAAATTTCTTCTGCTTGCATGCATTTATATTTGACGCGGATATGCTAAGCCATCTTAAAATTATTGGATTAGTAACCAGATCAGTTAAACTTAAAATCAATTGATAAGTAAAAAGAATATCTATCATATTTTCTGTGTGCATTGAATATTGACAGTTTTTTTCAATTGAACAATGTCTTAAATAGATATTAATCATTTTCCAAACAAATTTGGTTCTAGACTGCCAGTATTAATTTTATGAACTGTCTCTGATCTTTCATACGAAAGCAAACGACAATATATTGTTTGTACATGGGTTCGTAATAGATTGAATGCATACAGAACCGATGATAGCTTGATAAAGTTTTTTAACCCAAAAGAAACACTTTACAATTTTGGAACATTCCACAAAAGACTTGTACATCTCTTCTCAGTATCTCATAGCACGATCACTAGTTACACCAAATCTTTGGTTACTCTTCAGACTATTAAGAACGTTAAAAACAACGCAATGCAAAGCGCACCTAAAAGGTGAACTTTGTCGAGATCCCATTACCCCGAAGATAGTTTTGAACTAAAAAACCAAGAGCTTGGAACTTTGTGACTGTACTGGCTATCAGCATGAACAATTATCCTGCCCTTGCCAGTTTCTGATATAGTCCCGTGTAGGGCCTGGCAGCGAAGAAACCTGAATGGAAGTTTCTCTTGATGGAGGAGGAAATTTGTGCTGAAAGAAAAGAAAGAAAAGAAGCTCCTTGTTCCTGTGCTTGTACTTCTGAGATGAATTACGACGAGCAAAGGCTGGGGGGAGTAACTTCTGTAGTCACGTGATAAGCAGCGTCGAATCGGATTACTCGCATAGGGTAGCCAATTACTTCAAATGAATTATGGAGATGCAATACACAGTTTAGATATGTAAAATGCATAATCAAGGTATAGTAATTAATAGCAATAAAATATATACATAAACAACTCAAAAGTTCAGGGGATGATGCTAGAATAAGTGCAACATGATATGCTCGGTCCTGCTCGCCAATCAGCTGTAACCCAACCTTAGGATGGAATGCACAGTAATTTAATACAAAAAACTTTCATCTAAAATATGTACATATATACAATAACCTTTCATGTTTCTCAGGGAAAAACATTGTCCTTTCCATGCAGAAAAACTGAGTGCACAGTGGGAAGAATAGCAGAACATAAATCCAAGGGAGTATTCGTAGCTTCTCATGGGTCAGCATCTTCATGTGACCCGGCGACCCAGAGCTGATGTCCTCTCCAGTGTTATATAGTTTTCACTGGGCTGCCGAGAAATCTCTAGTACCTTTCATTTCTCGAAATTACTGGAAGGCATATACAATTAAAGTTACATATAAGGATCAATTGAAATTATTCAGTTACAGTACCAATTACAGTTATACAGGGACCTGACCGAAATGTTGCTAAATCTGTCTACTTTTGATAAATTTGACGATAAAAATTAGTTGCCAAAACCATCGCCAGTTTCGCGATGTCTTGACGATTTAGGGACATAGCCATTTATTTACCTCAATATTAAATAGACTTGCCCTTGTAATTAAGGTAAAATAACATGCCTTACAAATATTAATTTAGAAGTCAAACGTTGTTTTGACTTCTGAATTAAGAATGGATCTTGTAACCTTATTTTTCCGGCACAACTTAGGTTTTTCAAGCTTTTCACATTAGATTATATAAAAGATACTGCAGTTTCACATGTAAGTTCACCAAAATTATTTACATATGTTCAAAATTCGTATCACTGTATATTTCCTCTTTTTTGCAGGGGGATTTGATAGAGGGGTGCCATAAATCTCGTTCTTGATTAATTCTCTCAATACATCGCACACATTTAATTAAGGTGAGAATATATAATGTCAGTGAGTATTAGATGGTGCTTTAAAAAAATCACTCCATAAATAAAAAGTTTGGGGGATACTCCATAAAGAAGTATCCCCCAAACATGATATTAGTTTTGGGTCAAAATATTTCGCCATTTAAAATTCATTGGACCATTCTGGGAAGCTGACGTAGTACGTTAAATATAAATTTTCTTATTAATATGCAAATTATCACTTTTTGTGTAAAAGAGATTTTATATTTTAATTTGTTTTTCACTCGTAGGTTTTTACGTTATTTTTATTTAACATAATTTAAGAGAGAAAAAGGTATATTTCAGTTAATATTCTGAGAAGTTTAATTTTTTTATTTGGAAAGATTTTTTTCATCCTTAACAAGGTTCAAACTTAATTTGATGTCTGATCTTAATTTGAATTTAATTCTCAAAATATATTCCTGTTCGAGAAAAAGTTTCCGGGGATTTGCATTTAAAACGAAAACATAACTTTTATTGCCACATTTTTCATAGCGTATTAACTATGAAAATGTAGAATAACAACAGTAATTTGGCGGTCTTCCATCAATCCATTAAACTGCCTTGTATTCATTTCAGCTTATTTTTCAAATATTCATTTGTCTTGGCGTCTTATTTTGCATTTAAATTTAAAGGTTTTTGCCGTTTGCCGTATTTTTGTTTTTAAATTCTCATGTACATTGTAAGAATTAATAAATTTTAAATATCAGGCAATTTACAAATTTTTATCCTATGATTCGCTAACTAAACTTGAACTAGTTTCTGAAGTAGTTTGGAGAGTATGTAAATTATGTAATTTAACTATGAAAAAGTAAAAAGAGGAAGATTTAATTAAAGATTTCGATAGGATTTATTTAAGAACATTTTATCAGTTGTGCTAGATGTCAAATCTGGAATTACACTCCAGTTGTTTCAAAGCACTGCATCGTTTTTAAACAATTTTTTTTTGTGTAATTTGATTGGGAAGCGATTTATCCGTAAAGCTATAATTTCGTACATTTTGAAGTTACATTTATTGTTGTTGTTTTTGCCAGTCTCACTTGCCTGACAATGGTCAGTACAAGTTCACGCATTCATCCTGGCAAGGAGTTAAATGCGCCTTTCGTTGGCACGAGCCTTGAGCACCATATAGGGGACACTCTGACTTTAGCCAACACTGTCTCGAACTATCTAGAAGGTCAGTTCCGCTCAGAATTTTGAGGAAGAATACCTTGGAAAACGGCTCCAAGGAGGGTCTAGGATTTTTCGCCGTCGCTATTTCACCGTGGCCGTTTCACAGTCAAGACATATTTTTCTTTACATGATTGTATTATATCTTGCCCTATTATACTCGTATTAAATTTATTTAGTTTAATAGTTATTTTTACCTTTTGTGTACGTAATAAAGTTTGCTTATAATATGTATATAGTTAGAATAGAAGAGAAACACGCCAATGTGACAATCAAATTCGCTGAAACTACCTTGTATTTGGCGTACATTTACTAAAAACACTAATTCGATTTCGAGGGCAGCTACAGGTCCCTTCTCATCAGGAGAGCAATATATCTGGAAAGGGAAAGAAACCTCAGTAACAGTTTTTTTATACCCTTGGGTAGAACCACGCGCGATCCAAAAATTATCCAAAAAGCTTCTTCTATTGGTGAATTGGACTTCCTTGAGGCTTTTCATATTCACAAAAATTTAGCATGTTTAGTGAACGATTTTAAATCTAATCCAGTTCTTCTTAGCGCTTATAAAATTCTATTAACGTAATTCTTGATTATTATTTTTGCCGATATATGGCGTTGCCTCCTCGCGCGTGTTTCTACCCGAGGGTATAAAAAAGCCGTTACTGAGGTTTCTTTCCCTTTCCAGATATTTTGTTCTCCTGATGAGGAGGGACCTGTAGCTGCCCTCGAAATCGATTGAGTGTTTTTAGTAAATGTACGCCAAATACAAGGTTGTTTCAGCGAATTTGAATGTATACAGTTGTTTACAAATATGCGATACAAAAAAATTACACATAATTAGTTAGAAAATTGTGACAGTAACAAAGAGAACTGGGACTAAACCTCTGATGTAAGAGAAGTTATATTATCCATTTTAAAATGGTACAATTACGGTATTTACATGTTTCGGCAAAATTTCTTGAAATTTTAATCGGTTAGTTCTGAGAAATCACTTATGCAAGTAGGAAATTCACATTTTTATGAAATCTGAAATAAGCAGGAAATTGACATTTTTATGAAATCTGAATTGAAAATCGAATTACTTCGGAATCTTGTCAGCACATTATTCTCTTAAAATTAATATGTCATGCTTAACCATATATTTGTATCAAATTGTACACAAAAACATTTTACATAAAATGTTTATTAAATTAAATTAAATTATAAAACTAAATAGAATTATTAAACTAAATCAACTTAATGTAATATGGCAAGATATAATACAGTCGTGTAAAGAAAAATATGTCTTGACGGCTAAACGTCCCGACGGCGAAACGGCGAATCGTCCCATTCCCCTTCGAAGGTCTCCCACCGTCTTTTCCTACCTTCAGTCTCTCGAAAGGACTTTCGAAGCTAAATTTACATGGATATAAAACAATGTTTTGCACTTTAAAGTCAAAAAGTCACATACAAGAATTTTCTCTCCTGATAGTGAATACTCTTAATGTTTAGTTTAAAACACTCGTTTTCTGAAAGACTACCTCTATAATAGTCATTCAAAATATGTATACATTCTTTTCGTATAAATTACTGATATTATAATTGAATAGATAAGCATAGGTACGAAAATAGCAATAAACGGCTAATTATTTATTAGCAACTTAAATAAACACAAATATTCTTAAATCAACTTTCAAGTTACTTTTGACAATAGTTAATTTTTCGTTTTAAGCATTTTAAAAATGCCCAGTTAAGAGCTGGTAACGTGTTAAACATTTTCGTGGAATATTTAATTTTTTTAAAAACATTTGATAATGCTAAAACTCTCTTTTTTTTTAAATACCCTAATCCAAAAGATTAGAAATGAAAACGAAGGATAGTCGCTAATTACTAGAATTGACAATATACATGAATTAGCGGATACTAGCTTATACGATCTTTAAAAAATATGAAGAACTTTTCCTGCAATTAATTTAGAATTACAGAAGAAAAAGCGTAGCTTGAAAGAATGATGATAATAAATGATCGATTTCTAATTACTGAATGAAAAAAATGGAAGGGGGAATTCTTTTTTATTCTTTTACTAAACCATATCTGTGGTGTTATCGTTAAACGATAATATGATGCTTGTTTCTACACCATTATAAGTATGGGACTAGTATTTTATATTTGATTTTTATTTGTAATTTTTATGCTTATTTTTGATATGTTTCCGTGTTAAATTCATAATGAAATTAATTACACATTGTAACATTTTATTCAAATTTTACTAACAATTGAGATTTATTCTGCGTTTTACCTTTAAGTCCCGTTTCACTACGTACTCTATTAATCCAGAAGTTTATGCAGAGTTTACGGCAAGTAATGTAGTTTACAATGAGAGGAAGAATAGTAACCTGCAGAACTTGCAGGTTACTGTTTTTCCTCAGACTATTAGCACTGCCGCCTGCATGCCTAATTTGAGAGAAAGCCGCTGATTAAATTAAATGTGAGCACCTGACATTCGGCATGAGTGTTTTAAGTACTGAGAATTAGTATAATTAATTTATTCAGTCCTGTGGTATTTGCAGCTTTGAGTAGGAAAACTGCTGCTGTGTGACCAATTAATTTATGCGTTTCCAACGACCAGTAATAATAAAAGAGACTTATCATTTGTGTTGTATTATATTTATAGTTCCCCATTTGCCGCCCTTAGTGGGGTTAGGGATGGTTAGGGATCCTGACTGATTGGAATCCTGGAGAAGGCATGGATGTAAAACTGTCTGCCCCTTCTTAAGAGGATAGGAAGAACGATGGCCGTCTATTAGGTGCCTCAATAGTAAAATTACCACCGCTTCTGGCCTTTGTAGTAGCCAAAGCCTAAAATGGCTTGTGCTCGCTGTAAAAAAAATTTAAAGATTTCCTCAATTTGAAAATTGTGCGACCTTTACGAGGAAATGGATGCGTCATATCTGAGTTGCTGCTCTGCACTTAATGCTGCATCGCTCTGAGAGAAATCTACATCACTCTTGATCACCTGGTGGGCGAGACACAAAACAGATTTATACACTCACGTTTGTGAAAATTGCAACACCATGAAGGACTTACGCGAGTGAGCTGAAATTTTCAGGAAATGCAAAGTAGCGCATGATATGCAAATGATTAGAATTGCAAATCCGTAGCGCATGCGTATGCTGAGCAGCGCCCTCTGAACGGCTGATGGATCCGAATAAATAGACGGCTGTAGCGAGGCGTGTATGGTTATCGGTGGTTATCTGCTAGTGGTAAACGTTAACTCAATCTGTACTTATGCCTCGTCGACGAAAGAGAGCGAGATTTGAACAACTTACAGAGTTTGAACGAGGGAGAATCATCGGCCTTCGTGAAGCTGGATTGTCGTATCGTGCAGTAGCCTCTCGTGTGCAGCGTAACAGCAGCACAGTGATGCGCGTTTGGAAGCAGTGGACGGACGAGTGTCGGACAACTCGGAAATCCGGGAGTGGACCCCGAAATGTGACGTCAGCTCGCGATGATAGACACCTGGTCCGCATGGCGCGGACGGACCGTACAGCTTCCTCTAGACAATTGGCAGCACTGTGGTCAATAGCTACAGGTGTTTCATTGTGTGCTTCATCAATTCGTAGACGTCTGCTGCAGTGTGGACTGCGCGCACGGACTCCTTTATACAGGATCCCCCTAACGCACGACCATCGCCGCCTGCGGCTACAATGGGCCAATCAGCATAGAGACTGGCGTGCTGATTGGCAGCATGTCGTGTTTTCTGACGAATCCCGCTTTAATTTGTGGTACCATGATGGCCGCATTCGTGTCAGACGCTATGCCGGTGAACGCCACCTTCCGGAGTGCATTATCGAACGCCACAGTGGACGAACACCCGGAGTTATGGTCTGGGGCGCCATAGCATATCATAGACGATCTCAATTGCTACGAATTGTGGGCAATCTGAACAGCAACCGGTATATCCGTGAAGTTCTACAGCCCGAAGCTGTTCCCTTCCTTCAAAGCTTGCCAGGCGCTGTATTTCAACAGGACAATGCCCGCCCTCATACTGCTCGGATTGTTAAATCCTTCTTTGCAGCGCAGCAGGTACAGCTTCTTCCTTGGCCTGCGTGTTCCCCGGATATGTCGCCAATTGAACATGTGTGGGATGTCATTGGTCGGCGTCTTGCTCGTGATCCTCGTCCTGTTGCGTCTGCAGACGAACTTTGGGTACGCGTACAAACGATATGGAATGCTCTTCCTCAGTCAGACATTCAAACTTTGTTTGACTCCATGCCACGCCGTGTAGCAGCACTTATTGCGGCGCGTGGTGGCCACACAAAATACTGATTCTGATCTCTTGTTCTTGTTTGTTTGCTTTGAACATTTAATCATTTATTTGTACCACTACCACTCAACTGTGTATTAAATTGCATTCAATTATGACGATTCCTTCTTGGTGTTGCAATTTTCACAAACGTGAGTGTATATTATGCTGTGGACTCTTTTCTTTTAAATTTTGCTGTTCTTTTTTATCTTTGCTTGTTCTGTCTACAGTTGTCTATGTAATCTGTCATTATAAATAAACACAAAAATATTTAAATTTCCATTCCAATCGAGAGGAAATAAAGTTAAGTTTGACATTGTTTTTTCACAGTCAGTTTCAACAACAGGCAATACATTCATTGCCCACACAGTAAAGATAACGTTGGGGGTGAGTGGGGTGATAAAAGCAGTTAATGACGTAATAAGACACCCCTTATTGACATTTCAATTTAAGGATTAAATATAATTTATTAATCCGTTATTGTGTATTTAATTGACTTATAAATTCAGGCTTTTCTGGAGGCTAGCCCAAACAAAAGATATGAAAACGATTAATTAAATAGTATTACTTCATTCATTTGTTAAATTTTTACAGAAATTTGGTTAAAATAGTGAAAATGCTAATTTGAGAACTTAAGGTTAAATTGTATAGTACAAGACTATACATTTTGATTTTCTAAATTAAATTCCTTAACCCTGATCAGAAGTAAGCTGCTCGTACGAGAAAAAATATTTGCGCTCTTTTGCAATATGTTTAAAATATTTTTTTCAAATTTAAAATTTAGCATTTTTTTAAATAAAAAAATAGATTCATTTGAAAAGCTCTTTAGTAATTGATTCGTATGCTTTTTAAGTTTTAATTTCTTGTGCTTTTATCAAAAAATAATCGCTTAGAATGGTTTCTCGATAGAAAATATGCTAACTGAGATTGTTTTTTAAAATAAATTCTCCTTTAAGTGTTCCTTTTTGAAGTTTATTTCAGAAGCAGTTTCATTGCTTATTAAATAATTTACTCAGTTTCATAGAAAAATTATGCATCTCAAAGATAGTTTTGAATTTTGAATTTTGAATTTTATTTTATTTATTTCATATTTTCTGTGAATTTAATGATATTTTGATTAGCAAGCTCGAAGATTTAGAAGAATGTGCTGCCACTCGGTAAAGCGTAAAATATTTACTTTTTATGTTTGATTAACAAACATACCGATTTAAAAGAAATGCGTTGGCATGCACCAAAATAAGTTAATTTTATCTTCCTCAGGCTAGTTTTATATTGCCATTGGGCGAAGGGTAAGCTATTTAATTTTCAAGTTTAATCTGTCTATTATTGATCAATAAGATAAGTGATTTAAAAGCAATAAACGCAATTCTTTATCTCTATTGTTGTTAATTATTAACTGGAGCCTTGAAATTACATTAGCTGAACTTGTTAAGAAATTGTTTTTATAATAAGTATTTTAGGCGGCTGGCCGTGTCAGTAGCTATTTTATATCATATGTATATATGTAAACTAAAATTTCAATTTAATCCTTGCCCGTAATCCTTCATTTTAATTTGTATATCTTCCCTTTATATTCTAAAAGTAAAAATTGTTAATTATAATTTTTCTGGATTGTGCTTTTTCAACATTAACCCGTATCATGCCTTCTTATGTAATTATGCTACAATGCGGGCAGCTATTATCAAGTCAGATAAAAGAAACTTCTGAAAATATTTCACGCTTTACTAACTGCGCGCCCCCTTTTTTTTACTTCTTGCTGCTGCTAACACGCATAGTTTGCCGCTTCGCTTCGTTCATCGTGTAAAAATGTGATAAGCTGCATAAAATTGTGGGGTGCACATCACACTAACAACGATGTGTGAACCTGATTACGCTTCTCAAGGCTTACTTTATTGCGAAATAAAATTATACTGAATTCACTCACGTCTGTTTGCGAATGTCATCATATATATAAGGAAAATAAGAGGCAGGATAAATTAATAATTTTCATATAGAAGAATCCCTTAAGTTTCCTATTTAATTAAGTTGGTTATTCTTTCTATTTTAAATGTGTCTTGCTTACAATAAATGTGTGTAAACTGCGTCGTTTCAAAATTAATCTTTCTCACATGGTTCTTACATAATGTTAATGATGTAGATACTTACATAACGCTTCAGTTAATCATAATATTAAAATTTACGAACTTAAATTAAGCAATCAGAATAAAGAAGGAACTAAAACTGATTTATTCTCAACCGATCCTTTGTATCGGACACTTATTCTTTCTCTTAGTTTTCCGTCCTGCAGTTTTGCTGCCCACTGCTATTCTCTTTCCAAAATTCTTAAATATGCTCGAAGAAGATAACGCACAAATTGTTTATGGTTTTAAAGTGAGGGAAAAAGCCTATTAAGATTTTCATGGTTTATTTAAATAAATAACTTTGAAAGTAATAGTACTGCAAGTAATAGATAGATATTATACTAATTTCTAAGTCTTCATTTTACATGGATTTTCTTGCTTTTATTAGGAAAAAAATCATTTTTTTTTTTCAAAATTTATTTGTATACTTAACTTACGATCTATAGAGAGAAAACCTGTTGCTGACAATTGTTTGACCAAGTTAAGGACCTATATAAATCTTTTCATTATTTTAAGTTTACCGATGTTTCTTTCTCATTAGCAAAAGTGACTGGAGACGTCAAGAACATTCTTAAGACACGATTTGGATGTGATTGAACTAAATTGAGTTCGCAAATTATTTTTGTAACACTCTGTCCGTATTTTATTCACACTGTGGTCGAATATTTATTACGTTGTGTTTTATTGCTAAACCGTGTTTGTGAATTACCCTTATCTTTAACAGATCTTGTAGTTGCCTACATCTGTGGAATTTTTAATAGTTCAAGTGTTTTTCCTAACTATATTTGGACTCTTATTTGCATATACAATCCTTTAATATTCTTTTGTATAGTACTTTGTGTCATTCTTGGACATCCCCACTGTAGTGTAAGTTCTGATAGCCTGTCTGAACTTTCCAAGAGAAAGAGCCTTTCTTTGTTTATTTTTCATTATGGCATGTTAAAAGGGTTCCTGGTTTGTTACGTGTATTTAAAATTAGTCTTGCCTCCTGTGTGTTATGTAAGTTAAGAAATTTTTAATGTAAGACAGATTTGTAGATAAAACAAGTATCTGATTTGAATGGTGTTTAAAATTGCTGAAAGCGCTTCTGTTAAAATATGATTTCCATCAATGAAAGTTTTATTTTCTTATGTTCAGATTTAATAATTGTTCGTATTACTAGTCTTCTTAGAATTATATATGATGCAATAATGTAGATTACGAACCAAAAATTGCAGTAGTTCAGTATAGATGGTAATCAAAATATTCAACTGAAATATTTGTATGGTATCGAAGATTAATTTCGCTTATGCATTGAATGCTTAAAGATATCCTGTATTAGTAGCTTGTTTTCTAAATTCCTAAAATTTATTTTCGTGTAATGAGACATTTCTGATTTATAGTAGTGTGATATTTCCCGCGTATTTATTTCTAAATCGACTGTTTATTAGCTCTCTTCTACACATTGCAAATATTCGCTATGCAAAATTTTAAGAGGAAATTTGAATGAATTCCGCATTAGTTTCCATTCAAATTATGTTCACCTAATACGTCTTACGAGTATCCATTGATATACACTCAACCTGACATCCATTCAAGTTAAAAAGTATTAATATTCAACGCATGTTTTAAGTGAGGGCGTTGATTTATAGATTCAGCGCAAAGGAAACGCATGGCTTTGGTGTGAACAATGACAGCCGGTTGTCCATTGAAAGGCAATAAATGATTTTCATTTTGTAAAGGTCTGCATTTTTGCTGGTCTTTACATACGGATTTCCTGATATTTGCGTTTGAGACCACCCTACGGGTATTTGAATACACTTTGCATTCAAGAATAGAATCAATGCGAAAGTAGAAACAGTTTTTCGCATGACAGCATACTTTTGTTTACCATTAACATACCAAATTACTCTGTGTACAGTATGTTGTCATGATAACACTCCTTATCGAATACAGTACCATTAATATTGGTTGGAGACGTACCATTAATATTGACATCTCAGCAGCACAACAAATGGGATACGACTGCTGTTACGTTTTTTATTTAAGATAATTTTGTTCTTGTAACTGACGGAAAAGTTCGTTTTATCCTCTAAATGTTTTCTCTACCTACTATCTCATCTTTCTGCCCGTAAGAGGAGTGACCAGATAAAAGTAAACGAATAAATAATTAATTATTTGTCTGTTTATTGTCATCTGATTATTCCTTTTATAGGCACAAAGTAATAATATTAATAAGCGGGTCATTAATCATATATAACATATTATAATTATATAAGCAGATTATTAATAAATATAACAGCTTATTTATAATATTGATACACCTACTTTATTGCTGATTTTATTATTTTGTTTTCATGAGTACATTTTCTTTCGTGAGACAGATTACATGATTAGTAATTATTACAGTATAAACTTGATTGATTAACCAGTATTTCTCAACATCCGAGGCGAATCAGTAATAAATTACTTGTTTTACATAAAATTTGATTTTGCTTCACCAAAAAATGAAAAGAGTAAGTTTAACTAGCAAGCTTTTGTTAATGTTAAATAAAATCTGTTCTGTACACCTGCTTTGTCTACTTTTCATCAGAATATCTATTTGAGAGGAGCTATAAACCAAGTAAAGATCTAAGTTAAGGAAGAAGAGATTAACAGGGTTTGATTTTTAAGCTACTGTCGTGTTCATTTCAGCGTTTTAGTCTATTATAGAAGCCGAAGCGAAAATTTGTCCTGCGGGCTTAAGGATCGGACTAATTTAATTTAAGCAAATTAGAGTTTAACCTTATAAATTGGCATAAAAATTTTATTTAGATTTTTTAAATATCATAAAGACAGCACTTCTGCGTAACAAAAACTGAAAAACTGCTCTGGATGATATTTTGATGCTAATTGATTTTGGTACATTCCAGAAAAGAATCAACGAATAACTAAATATACAAGATTACAATCTAATTACACTAAACTTAAATACTGAATAACTAATCATTGAAGAATTTTCGTCTCGTCTGTAATTAAAATCTAGTAGCACTAAAATACTAAGAACAATGGTATAAAAGCTGGTAAAATATTTTTGATACCTCTGCTGCAAGTTACTCAGTTAAAATGATTATTAAAAACTCCCGCAGCTTGCTGCCTAAAAATAAAATAAATGCTTTATTATTTACAAAGAAAGTATTATAATCTAAAATAATGATTTCGGTTAATGCGTTTTGTTACGCACTATAAATTAAAGTTAACTCACCAATAATTAACTCGTTATAGCGGATTAAATCAGTATTACAGCTCTCCAGGTCTAAGCTGCCAAAGCTTTTCCTCTAAACCTACATTCATATTCCAGGAAAGATCTAATGTAAGAAATAACTTGCAAATTAAAAATAAATTATGCACGTATAATAAAACCTATAAACAGTATTTTTACTCTTCTGCAGAACTCTAAAGTGTGTCATATGTTTATTAGTCCAAAGGGGCTTTGTCAATGAAAGACTATTGTTTTCGTTTTGCGATTTAAAAGTCTGAATCACTTTTCAAACTGTTGCCACAAAATATTGCAGCCCTGTATTATATTTGGAGAAATTAAATAATGAAGAATCTGCATAAATGTATGTATATTTCTCCAAATGTGATAAAACAACGGTACCTAAAGCCATCCAATTTTGAATAGCGTTTCCAACCGAATATGCGCATCTGGAAGCTTGAATTCGTTATTTCTTTTATTATCTATTTCATATTTTGTAAACCTTTAACGAATTTTTGATGAACAAACTCAAACGATTTAAAAGCGAGCTATCGCAACAATCTACGAAAAAGAAACGTTTTTATCTAAAGCGCGCAAGCTCGTGTGTCGGAAATTCTAAAGATATACTCATTTTAAAATTATTTTGAGATATTGCTGCTGAACTGAATTTTGTGGTTTAAAAGCGAAGAGCATGATATTTAATAAATAAAGGCAACATACAAACTGTTAAAAAACGCCTCTTTGGACGTAATTTAAAAGCCGAAAACCTTTCAAATTTTTCTTTTTTCTTTCTTGTTATTTTTTGTTAGTTTTTTAATATTTTTGTTTATTTCTCCAAAGATTTAATATTCAGCATTTAAGTTTGCTGTAACTAAACTGAAACTGTATATATATAATATTACGATTTATTTTTTTAATTATTTAATTTATGTACTTAGAAAATTTTACGTATCAACATGTCATGTATTTTTAACCACATTTTCATTGTGTTTTAAATATTTCATTTGTGTATTATACTGTAGATCGTTTAATGTTGAATAGATGGATGTCTAAATTGTAAGCAAAGCTCAGGCAGAAATAGACGTACGGGCAGAAACCTTTATGCCGATTTTTAAAAATTTGTGATTTTCTGAAAATTTTCTGGTAATGTCCTTCTTTAAGAAAGATATAAACATTGTTTACCCCGGAACTATGACTCGGAGAGTTCAATCAGTTATTCAGGATTCTATCAACTGTATTCGTCGTCTGCTTCAGAGTTTACTCCGTAATTTGTATGATATCCTGCGATATTCTTCTCATTTGTAGGAGAAATTTCCTTACCTTTGTTTCATCTGCTTTGGTAATTTATAGCTATTTGAGTTGCTTCTAATTGTTTTAATAAAGATTAAATTCTTTCTTTTTGTTTTGGCGTAGTTATTAAGTAAATCTCTAAATACTTGTATAACTACACTAATGTATGTTTTTAGTTTAAACGCTGTTGGGCATAGGGGCTGAATAAGAAATGATATCACTCCAAAATAAACATGAACGCATATTTTTGTTTCTCTTTGGCACTTTTCTTAAAAATTAAGTTGCAGACTTCTTTTCAAAAATATCAATATTAGACACGTATCGTAATACCCCAAATATACGTTATCGAGTTGAAAATTTATTTTAAAGTAAAATAGTTGTAATCTGCAATTAATTTTACCAAAAACTATACAAACTGAATTCTGGTCTTTTCACCAAAAATCTGAATGTCTTGAAAATGGAAATTTATGACAACTTCATGTGAAACGAAGTTTATCAACATTGCTTGGACTTAGCAACATAAGGTGTTGCGATAAGTTAAATTCCGAGGACAAGGAAGGTATTCCGCTATGAAGTCTTAACATGCATTCAACTGCCTGCTTAAAAAAAGCTTCGAAATAAAATACTTTCATTTTTGTTTATTATCTGGATTATTGCTAAAACTGCTCACCGAATCAGTGTCCTCAAACATTATTTAATGAGAATTTGTCTTCCATGTGATTTTAAAATCGTCATAGCTTATTTTCCTCAGGATTATGGTCAACTTCCTCCCTTTTTAAAAAAAAAAAGAACAGTTTAGTTTGAAATTCCAAAATATCATCCAACATAATTTCCAATTTCTGATCTGACTGATAAATTCTCTTTGAATATACTTGAACTGAACTCAAGTCCAGTTTCATACAGCTTAGAATAGGCGACATAAATACGAATTCACGTACGTCAAAGCAGCGTATGTCGGAATTTTCAGTACAATCAGTTGCAAAGTTTCTAAACCCAAAATAAAGAAAATAAAAGAAAAAATATCAGCACCTGGAAAAAAGGCTTTTAAAAAGCAAAAACTAACTTTTTGTTTACTATTCTGCAGGAAAACGTCTAGCTTGTAAATTTTTTTTTAGATTATGATCTTGGATTATATTAAATGAAACTCTAAATACATCACATAAACTCTAAATACACACATTTGCATAACTATAATTGCTTTAACTTGCTAATAACAAATAGCTTCACGAAATTTTCATTTAATGAGGCATATTTCTCCCACCTTCTTAGCATGCTTTCGTGGTGTAGTTGCCAGCACGCTCGGCGCGTTTTCGAGAGGTTTGTGGTTCCAGTCCCGGCGATTGCATTGCTCAATTTTTTACTTTCAAAAATACCTAATGTCTCTACAGTGGCGCCCGAACTAAAAAAAGGTGGTGGATGAGGATTTTTCACCACCAGCATTTGGCGTTTGGGTCTCCTAATCCCTAGTCACCGTTTAAAAGTGGGAGTATATACGGTATTTCTCCCGCCTTCTTAGCATGCCTTCGAGGTGTAATGGTCAAGCACGCTTGGCGCGTATTCGAGAGGTTGAGTCCCGGTGAAGGCACTGCTCATTTTTTACGTCTCTTTCGAAATAACCTATTATTAAAAGCATATATCTAGTAATAGATCTAGTAATAATATTTAAGGGAATAATGCCTTAACCAATTTTTGAATTCCCTGTGTAACAAATCATTAAAAGTGATATTGTGCTTCATAAAATGAAGAACTGTTATCATCTTTAACTGCTAACTTATTTCGTTCCAGTTATCAGTTATTTTAATTATCTTTCTGAATTAATATAAAGTATCGAGGTTCTACTAAATGTTAACTTTTCTAGGAAATTTTAAATGTAAATTAACCATATTTTCATTAATTTTTCAAACTTTTTAATCATCAGAATGATACATTTTTAATTACGTAAGTAGCTTTTGTAATTCGTGCTTTATTCTGCAGTTATTTTTAAAAGAAAATCTTTCCGCATAAGCGAAATGTATAAAACTTGTTATCGTATTTTCATATGAGATGGTTTTTTTCCTCTTTAATGAATACGCTTTCATTAAAATGATTACTCTTTCTTGTAAAATAAAGAGCACACGAGTCTTAGATAATTTTCAATCTGTGTGGCAGATAAACAAATATTTGATATTCATGTTATTAAAATTATTTCTTATTCCCTTCAGTAATGAAATGTCATTGTTGTACTCGTTGGGAAATTATCCTTTGCATTATTTTGCTCAAAACCTGATAAATATTACATTTGCATAATCAATAAATAAGTTTTTAGTTTATTAGGAAATGGTCTTCATTAGCAAATAACTATGATAAAATATGAAATTTTCGAAACATGTTGTATAATAATTTTCTTGGTAAATACTGAATCACCTACTGTTATTTAGAAATTTTTATCTAGCGTTTTATAATTACAGCATGATAATGCAACATATATGTCTTTAACAAAATCTTCAAAATTTCATATTTTTGTTTTAGTCAAGATTATAGCCAAATGCTTACTGAAATAGTAATTTATGTCCCGATATTAAAAACACCTCAAAATTCATTCTTAAAAAAACTCAGCCCGCCGTCTCAAAACTCATTTTTCCTTTCTCAAGTTTTCCTTCGTAATTCCATCAACAGAGCTTTCAAAACCGAAAATTTTCATTGAAATTCAACATTTCTGGTGTATTTTCCCTCTGATAAAACGGAAGCTTCTTTATAGTAAAAATTATGGCTAAAACGTATGCTGAGTCGAATACAAAAATGTCCCAAAATAAAATTTCTAATTGCAGGCAGTGTTTTCTATGGTCCATGATAAATAAAAAATGTCGTGTGAACAAGTAACGAGAATAGCATAGTTAACGAGTAATGAGACTCTGAGAATCAATAATAAGAAAATGCCTTTCTGTCCCTAAAATATCCTGTGACGAAGTATGGAATCACTTAAATATCCAGATCTCTTTTTTCATGAATTTCAACAGCATACTGGAAATATTGCCCATTGGCTTCACAAGCCTTTCCAAGAAACAAACTGATAGCCTTCCCATCTACTGTCGTTAAATTCAACATCTCGTTATTTGTAAACTATGCATTACCGTCTTTATAGTCACAGGACTTATTACAGGCTTTATACTCACAGGCTTAGATCGGCTACAGAATTTTCTGTTGGCATTTCACGTTTTTATTTTGAAACATTCTGTAGAACTCACTCAGTATTAATGTTTGCATTATTCACTAAATAACATCTAGCATTACCTTATAAGCTATAATTTTGTTACATTTATGGAATAGGTAAAATATTACAAATATTGATTAACATATAATACTATTTCAAGGTACAGGAGGATTTTCTGTTTTGCTCTTCTAATTAATTATTCTCCAGCTACAAATGTTTTAATCTTATGAATTATACCATACCAGGTACGAGAGGGCTCATAAATAATTATTGGAATAACAGCACTACAGATGACCATTTCATAATTATAGACAATGTTGTTAGGCCTTATTAGCCTTATTTTTCCCCTTGCTAAGCATTATTAGCCTTATTTGGCAGGTGACATCAATTCAAGTTGAGAATTTGTCCACAACAATTAGGATGTGCAACGATAAATAACAAAACGCGGACTTGAAATTTTGCTATTTTGTTTTCTATTCAGAAAACTGAAACTGAGACACTTTATGCTTCGGCAAATCTTTTAAGATGATGCTTTGAGTAAATCCCCAATATATGAGAGTTTCTTTATATTCAAAAACAACAAAATGACAAAGACATGGCATGAAGACCCTTATAATTGGAAAATGTGTTGACGAACTGAAATAAGGAAAACATCAAGAAAGTGCGACCTGTTACAAATGAAGATCGTCTAAAAGTTTTATATATATTTCTGGATATATACATGAAGTGTTTTCATGATTTGGAATATTCTTCACACACTTCTGATTTATCCAAACCATCATCTTTAAAGATTTTCCGAAGCATAATAGCTCCTTAACTCCAATTTTCTTTCACCAAAAGTTTCATGTTCATTTTATGTTCTTTGTTGTATCATATTACAAAAATGCCCGAGGGCCATGAACAGGGACATACATTAATCATCAATCAGAACGATTTCTTCTATTGAGATTGACGTCACTTTGCAATTAAGCGAGGAAACTTCTAAGCTTAAAAGCCTAGTGGCATTCTGTAATTATAAAATGTTTACGAGCAGTGTTGTTATTCCGGTTATTTTCTGGGTACTCTTAAGTATTTTTAATAGGTAATTTTCTCAGTCCTTTGAAATATTTGTCGTATGTAATTAAAATAAAGAAAAGGTGTTTTCAACAGGAGTATCACTTTTATTTTCATAAAGAATTTCTTTCCTTTTATTTTTATTATTATGAAAAATTTTTTTATTTTATCATTTCATAACATTTTGCAGAAAATAATTTTATTTATTATTATGTTCGCAGTGCTCGCAGCTTGCGGAGTGAACAGGCGTTGCAGAGCTATAAATGATACTGTCACTACTTCACTGCCTATTGAATTGGATGAAGGTAGGAATCGGAAACGTTTATTTCATATTTTTATTATTTAGAATCTAACATAATTAAGCAGCGAGAGATCTTGATAACTGATCAAAAGTACACCAACGTAATCATGTACAAATAATTGGGTCCGTTGGTTTTGTGAAAGAGGAATTTCTTCCACGCCATTTTAGGCTGAAACAGCACTCCCCTGAAGAAATCATCTAATATTTTTCTTAGATATTAAGATAGTTCCGAAAATAAGGCATTTAAAGTCTACTAAAATAAACATCTACTTAGGCGCTTAGTGCTTTACTAAGTAACTAAGTATCATAACCAGCGGCAAGATTCCCAGTGAATTTCTAATTGAAACAATGTCGTATGGGAGTTAGTACTGCAGACTTACCTGTTTAGCCAATCTCGATATCGTAGGAGCTGTAAACAAATAGATTATCCGCACTATTCCCACAGATGAATTAAACGTTATCATAAAAGATGAAATACTTACAAAGATTCCTCGATGAAAAATAAAATTTCATGGATTTGCCATTATAGAGAAAGTATATTTGGTTCAATTCTGCTGTGTCGATGAAGATGGTTGTTGCAAGAAGTATTCAGCCTAACGCTATCTCCACAAACTTTGATTATGACATGCTGTTTCTAACATGTTAGTTTCATAGATTTTTTTTAATAGCATTACTTACTAGACTTCATCGAGTTTACTTGTCCCTAAAATTCTCAAATCAATGAGAAGGTAAATTTCATCTAGTTACAAAATGGTCAAAATTCGTGGTGTTCAATGTCGTACACATAATTGATAAGATACAAATTATAATTGTCACCAAGGGAAATTTCAATTCAAAAGTTGAAGGGGAAAATAAATAGGGGAAATAGGAATGAATGAAGGGAAGATTAATGATAAGTTTGGCACTGCTTCTTTGCAACCATTTGGTCTACAATTGCAAATATTGATGAGACAACATCTCGCACGCAGTTTTGCAATCGTACGTCAATTAGCTGCAATCGGTTGTCACTTTTAATCACTTTCATTGCGGAAAACAATTGCTTACAAGCACAAATACTTCCCAAAAGTGTTATAATTTGCAATGCATGCGTGTCTAACCGTGGAGAAGTTTCGAACATCATACAATTTTGATAGTTTCCGGATGTCTACATTCTGAAATTTATTTCTCATATTAATGCTGTTTTAAAAATCTATCATTTCCCCTTATAAATCATCTGGAACTGCTTACACGTCTGTATTAAATGGAGAGAAAAATATGAAAACTACTAGGTGTTTTCCGACTGAAATATTTTAAATTGCGGTTCAAATTCGTTTAACTAATTTTTAAATTTGCTGGGAGTATTTTCGTGTTCTGAAAGAGTTTCTTTTTTCAAATATGGAAACTGTTACGTGTCGTTTGCTTCAAATTTTAAATTTAATTAAAAAAGATTTAACTTTATGACACATGTTATGTATAAACTGGCTGTTCACGTGAAATTTTCTATTAAATCTCTTTTTAGCATAGTACCTCTTCTCTCTCAGTGTAATTCTGTGTTATAAATTACATCACTATATTTACTTTCCAAATCGTTTATAAATTATTTCATTTGGAAGACGTTTTAATGCTCGAGATTTGAGAAAATTAATAAATTTTTTTACAGGTGATACTTGGCATATTTAAAGTTTTTTCGCAAAGATTCTGTTGATAAATTACGTAATGCTTAAAAACATTTCTCTGCCTATTCATGTTTTTAAAATCTCTAAATGATGGTCCGGCGACTCCTGCATTCTTGTTTGCCATCGCTTGTGCTCCATAGGTTGATATGACGACAATATTTTCCATTGCAATTGATAAATTCTCCAGCAGCGATTTTAGTTCATTGCACAGATCTTTACTTGTTGTCGAGTCTTTTATTGGCATCAATGAATCGAGTTATAAATATCGCTAGTTGTGATGTGCCACTGATGTTACAGCTGTCATCAAGTGACACGGAATAGTATTTAAATTTTTTACCTAAATTTGTATTTTTGGACAAATATTCAATTCTCAAAACAATAAATATTGATAAACTAATCTGGAAAATAATTAATTTAATTGTAAATAATTAATGTTTTAATCAGGAAAAGCTAATACTACAACAGTAATTAAACATTCTTTAATCATATCTCTACCAACAAATTATTTAATATTTTTCGCAAAAATTTTACTGATAGTGTAATTAGCTTTCCCTGTTAAATTTGATGAAAAACTTCGAGCTTTAAATACTTTTGTGATTTTGAACTATCCTCTAATTCATTCAGTTTATCTTTCCGCATTTGGCCTTGGATGTTCTTATTTGTGCCATGTTTCTTCTCATAACGCCGTTTACTATTTATAGTCCTTTAACGCGGATACTGAATACGAGCATAAAAGACGTATTTTTATCGTAAGAAGCTTTGTTTCTTATGATAAAAAAATAGTCCAATATCGGTTTCATTAAAATTTATAGCTTAAACCCAAACATTTTTTTCTTTGTTTCGTAGATGTTTTCCCAACAAGGCAATTGCTATAAAGATAACATTAAAAAATAATCTTTCGGTCGACACAATTAATTTTTAAATTTAAAAATACTGCTTATATTTTTATTACAATGATGCACTAAAAATCATTAAAAAGTGAACGCAAAATAGACACAGTTCTATGATTTCTGAAGAAACTTTAAATTAAACTTGAAGAATTATCGTGAACAAGCAGTTAGTATGACTGCGAATGACTGCCTGTATGCAGCGCATGCACCGTTGTGCCCAACTTCGCTGGTTCTTCAAGTACCATAAGCAAATGAAAATAAGCTAGTCTGACATTGCTTCGCACGGATAGAAACAGAAAAGTACTAGATACTGTTCTTATGACAAAGTACTCTCTTGTTGCTGATGTCTCGTGATAGCTTGTGTACGATATGCAATAATCGTCAGCTTTATGGCGGGTATTTCAAATCCATTTCTTGCGAAGCGTCCTAAAATATTTCTGAGGAATTGCGAGAAATAAAATGGCTGCTCACCGAGAAGGACGCTTAGCTTCTATGTGGAAATCTCACATCCTTTTAAATAATTTAAAAGGATGTGAGTAATAATAACCTTTTAAATAATTTTTCCATAAGGCCGTTTATTCGGCTAGGGGGCGCTGAGGGCTTCGCCCTTTACATTACATTACATTACATCCTTTTAAATTTACCACGTGTGGGCTGGAAACTGCAGATGACAGAGCGCCATCGCCGAAGATGAGGCACGGGCGGTACCCAGATGACGCAGCCCACGTCAGCGGACGACGTCATTTCTACTTGCGGATAGAAGGTTTATATTCTAGTCTGAGAACAAGCACCCAAACTCCCGACCAAGAATAACTATAGCATTTTTGTCCATACAGGACTGAATACTCTGACTCCTGAGACTATCTAATTCAATCTAGAGATCTCACAGCCCGAGTCATAAAGTCCCTGCCGACCCTGAATGTCCCACAGTAAAAACGTTGGTTCTAGTCCTGTGAAGGCAGCAAATTTCTCCATACTATCCACTCCCAACGTATGGGCAGTGCGAGTGACCAACTCTGGGGAATTTGTCCATTAGTCGCATACACAGGAACGCAACCCTTCTCTTCATCGAGCGAGGACTCACCGAGGAACTTATGATTAGTCAGACTATTAACAGCTACGACGCATGTGTTGAAGAATAAAATCTTTTTTAAGCTTAGTCAGTTGATAAAATTCGGTTTTAAATTCCTGCCAGTGTGGCTTCTCTAAAGGCTCGAACCCTAAAACGTCGCAGTCAAAAGGCAGCACCTGTTGACCCCACGCTAAAGCACTATTGCCCTCGCCTGCTGTCGGCTTTCAACCCCTAAGCTAAAGATTTGTAAATGTTTTCTGACTTAGGGAACCGTTTTTCAATACTTCTTACAGTTTTTTTTTCCTGCCGCCCAGACGGGAAAGTGGTTATAGGTTCTGACTGCCGTCCCGAAGCGCCCAGTCTCGAATCCCGGAGAAGGCATGGATGTAAATTTTCTGTCCCTTCATAGGAGGCAATGGTGGTTCACCTATTAGACGCCTCCATAATAAAGTTACCATCGCTTCCGGCCTTAGCAGTGGCCAACGTCTCTAACGGCTAGTGCCCTCCATTGGAAATAATAATTAAAAAAACGTTTTCTTTCCTTATTCTCTAGCGAGTGTCTTAATCAAATGAGGGGCGAAATAAATTATTGATGTCCTTTTTTCGAAGGAAAACAGACCTTACGAACCGAGACAAAAATATAGTTCTTTTTTAACTATTAATGCGTGTCGTAATGTGTATTATTAAGGCGCTTCTCCTAGTTTTATTATCTAAAATTAGGTCTGATAGTACATGAACAATAAAATTCCATTTTCGTTTTTATTGCCTATAATAAAACTTTTATTGTGTAATCAATTATATCAAATAGCGACTGCTAAATCCCATTACCGAAATGGAAGTCTAAACTTGGGCTATAATCTTTGAAAAATAGGATGTGATTACAGCATCGGAAAACCAATCTGTCTTAAGCAAGAGATTTAATTTAAAAATAAATTAATCAGAAACATTCTTGGAATGTTATAATTTGGATCCTTTGCCAAATTCTCCGTGAAGTTAAAAAAATGGAGAAAGTATTAAAGTTCGATTTTATTGGCAGGAAATTCGTTAAGATCTTAAAGTTTAAGTTTCGAAGGCTGTAATCATTTTAAGCGACTTTCCTTCAGTCAAATAATTCCTTCTAATTTTCGCAACTTGAGCCACATTTAATTTCATCTCATTGTGAATCGGACCATCTTCGAACGCCGAGATTCTAATTTAATTTTAAAAGTTATACTTTGCGAGTTAATGCGTTTCCTTGGAGATAAAGACTGCAGTAAATATTGAGCTTGATCTTTATTTACTTTATCTCAAACTTGAAAGCCTGGGAATTTAATCTTTCATGTGTAATTATTATAAAATTTACGTAATTAAAATATGTGACTAAATGCCTTCGGAATTCTTTAATAATGTAGCATTAAACACAGAAAATTAAACTTTTACTTTAAATAATGTAGAATAATCATAGTTTTATTATAAAGATTTAAAATATCATTTTGAATTTACGTGTGAACACTGATCTTCGTAATGTGGCATACATAAAACTTACACTCTACGTTTTAAATTAAAGTAATTTTATCATTTTTTGCCTTATTGTAATAATAATTAATATTTAAAGAACTTTTTTTTCCAATGGCGGGCCCTCAGCCGAATTCGGCTTGCCTAGTCTAAGGCCAGAAGTGGTGGTCACTTTATTATGGAGGCACGTAATAGGTGGGGCCACCTTTGCCTCCTATGAAGGGATGGACAATTACAGCCATGCCTTCTCCGGGATTCGAACCCAGGCCCTTTGGTATCGCAGCCGGCTTCCCTAACCACTATACCGTCTGGGCGGCCGTTTAAAGAACATTTGTTTACGAATATTATGATAGTAGTTTACCTATTATATGAGAAAAAAGATAAAGGTTACACATTTAAAAACAAAATTAAAGTACTTCTATATAGCTTTATTTCGTGTAGTTTCTCTGTTTATTGAGATTAAATATTGACTACAATTTTTGATTTCCTTTTAATGGCATGATTATATGGAAACTTTTCATAAAGATACAGAGCTGACTTTAAGTTATGACTAACTGTGGCTACTGGCTGTAGCTATAGGTTGTGGCTATTTGGTGATAAAAAAATTCCAGGCCTGAAACATTTTTCCTTGCCTTGTTGAAATTCAAATGAATTTTTATATCAATGCATTGTTTAAATATTTCTAAAGATACATACAGAATTACATACCGATATATAGCATCGCTATACTGATATATGTTTTTTCGTACAGAAGCAATTGTGCATTAAGACGAATGTGCATTAAAAGTTCATTATTTTCTTGATAAAATTTAACAAAACTGGAAAATAAACTTATGAGCTGAGTATTGTAGCTTTTGGTGATAACCGTATGTCAGGGTTAAAATATTTCTGAGTGTCATAACCGTTTTAAAGAGGGACGAACTTCAACAGAAAATGATGCCCGGGCAAGGTGACCGTCCTCATCAATAAATGATATTAAACGAATGGAAGTCGCTGCGTTTATCCAAGAAAATCGTAAAATAATTTTGAGAAAGGTGTCGGCTGAAAAGTGAGGAAAATCGGCCTCAAATTTTGAAACTGTATCAATGGTTGCTTCATCAGAGTAATGTGCGGTCACATATTGCTGTTACAGCATGGTACTTCTTGGCTTATAATGAACTGGCAACTATTCAGTAACCTCCATATTCACCAGACTTAAGCTCAGGAGACTGCTTCTTGTTCGAAAAAAAATAATAGAACAAGGATTTCAAGCAAAGAAAGAATAAAGACAAAATCCAGAGAAGTACACTTAGCTGTGACAAAAATGCTTATCAAGCAGTTTTCGAGGATAGGAAAAAAGACGCCAACGATAAATTAAAGCTTAAGGTAGTAAGGACTGAAAATCGTATAAATATATTTTCATTAAAATAAAAATTCAGTCTTGGAATCTTTTGTTCACGCATGTTATATCTGTGATAACAGTAAAACTTTCGCAGAAGGTTTCTAAAATTCAATATAGGAGTTTTTATTTTTAGTGTTGAGTTTTTAACTAGTCTTATTTTAATCATCAAACATGTCATGGCAGAATGTTGATCTTTGCATTGCAGTGTTTATGCTAGCTAACCCATTATATTGCAATTTGATCTTTACTATCAAATATACTTTTCGTTAGCCCTCAATAGAATATAAATGAGATCTATCAGATTTTTATCAGGACATAGTTTTTGGAAATTAAATATAGAACTTTGACAGCGACGCTTACTGTAGTACATTTCCTTAGCCCAGTTGTGAGAATTAAGTTATCCAGGGTTAACTTTGAACGAGTAACTCCTCAGCCAAGGTACTCGCTCAGATTAGTTAGAACTGAATTAATAATAGTTAGAATTTGCACTGTGAATCTGCAGTATATCTTTGCTTTAAATTTGAATTCACATTCTATGTTTTTTAGATCCCGGAAGCTGCGGATATTTAAGCACAAGTCCATCATCTGTTGAGTTTAATGTTTTCAATAAAAGAGCTATTTGAACCTTTTTCTGACTTATAATCTTGCAATTTTAAAGACGGGGCGATGATTCCCCTTACAATCTGACTAACTGTCACGTATTTTGTTGCTTCACTGGTTAAAAGAAATACTTTTTCTATCTTCAGAATCAGAGAATCTTTCTTTTTTTTATTGTTTTCTATGCGTTTATAACAGAATCGTTCTTTTTTTATTGTTTTCTGTGCGTTTATAACATGTAAAATAAAATACGTAAAAATTTCTCTAAATTATGCGGGTGTAACACGTACGCTAAAATGTAAAAAATAGGTTTTTAGCCAGTGAAATATTCTTGCTTATATTTATATAAAAATAAAATAATGAGATCCCGTATGCATTTTATCAGGACAGAAATTCGTGAAATATCCAGAATTTCTAGAAACAATATGAGTTATAGTACAAAACTGACATCATATGATCAAGAATATCATGATAGCTAAAACATTTTTAGCTATTTTTTTAGTATTTCAACACGGTTAAACAAAAGATATGTAGATTCATAAATATTACATAGCAATAAGATATGCCTAAATTTTGTTAATTTTATTGTATGAAAATGTTTCAATAGATATTCCAAGAATAAATGCTTTGATTTATATACGATATTTAGGAAAAGGTCAGTAAGGGCTTTAGATAATTTTTCTTGTCTATAATGATCTTTATCGATCCATCGATGTAATGGTATTATTAATACCCGAAAAATTATTATTCTTTAAAACTGGAAATCAAGTTCTGGCAGTATCGCTATGCACATTAAGGCTCTTGGGGCGTAAGCCGATCGACGAAAAAATGAGCTTTTTGTGTTTGTCGTGTTACTGATAAATGGGGGTATTGGATAAAAACTTAAGATCTAAACTCTACGCTTCACAATCTTTTGCCAACTGGAAGTCGAATTGAGGTCTTCTAAAAAGGGCAGCTTTAACATGCTGGATTGTCGGAAATGAGAGCCGGGATTGTGGAAACGCGTGACTCTAAATCACTCACACATTAAAATGATTGAAATGCAGTCAACTCCCGATTAACCACAGGCGGATTATCTAAGTTCTAGATTACTTCGACCCTTTGCTTATTGCGAAACGAGGAAACATTATTATAACAAATCATCAATTCCAAGCAAAACTTTCTCAGAAAAATACGGAAAGAAAATTAAAAACACTTGTTGTTGATAAACGCTCACTTGCCTGACCTCAGCCCAAGCCCACGATATACCTCGTGGCAAGGAACGCAAGATACGCCTGTCGTTCGCAACAGCCGTGAGCACCATACAGATGACAGTGTGATTTAGTTCAGTTCCACCCCAATTTTGATGGAGAGCACTCGGGGGGGGGAGGGTTCGAGGTTCTCCCACCTATCTTCCCCTACCACCAACCTCTCGAGAGGACTTTCGTCTCGACGCATATTTATAGTGCCCCCATGCCATATGGACACTATACATTTACAAACATCCATGCCTTCTCCGGGATTCGAACCCGGCCCTTCGGCATGGCAGTCAGCGATGGGTTGATAGCAAATGATGTCACTGTATTTGAGAATTGTTTTTAACCTAAAACAGGATATAATTTAACTGCACGCAATGCGGTATATATAGTGAGATAAAAATATGCTGAAATGAAACTGAGACATTTAATTTTCAGTAGTCCCTTGGTTTTTCATTTTAATTTGGTTATTTTGCCTTTCTATTCTAAAAATAGGAACTTCGTAAAATAAAGCGCTCTAAACGGCGCCATTCCAAAATTTATCCTTCTCACATGATTCTTACGTAACGCTAATCACTTACATAAAGCTTCAGCCGATAACAATTTTAAATTTTGCAAACTGAAAGTCAAACAAGCCAAACTGAAGCTGAAACTTCTGATCTATTCTGAAAAGGGTTTTTATCTGGGACACGTGGCAATTCCTCTGTCGCTTTTCTGCTTTGAAAACTTAGTGTATGCTTCTGAAATTTCTCTCTCCGGTTGTAAACCTGAATGTGTGATACTTTCATGCGAAACTGCTGGACATCATTGTACATTCCGTCTCCTTTACTTGCTTTGGTGTATTGTATTCATTATTCAACAAAATTATATCTAAATAAAAATTATCATCTAGTATCACCTACTTCTTCTTGTTCTAAATCCTCAAACCTGAAATCATTCCATATACATTACACGATAAAAGGCAAAACTTTCCAACGTTCTTGCACGAGTTTGAACTAAATGATAGTCATGCACTTTTATAAGTATTGTTCTTAATTATAATTCGTTTCTTCATTTCTAATGATATTTTCCTGTTATTTACAATGCATTTATTTTGTTTTGAATATGGATTTAATTTACAAATGAAAAAGTTAAATTTATTATTGGAGAAACTGACGTAGATACTGAGGTATCATCATCGGCTTTACTTCTTTAGAAGTAAAAGCATATACCTTCCCTTGTAGGATTTTACTTTCATTTTCTAATAGTTATTTTTATTTTGGAACAGACCTTTCCTATAGATTTTAATTTCACACCTATGTTTCCCTATCAGAATGAGTTTTCAGGAATACGATTTATGTAAATGAGGTAGAAACGAGTATTTGAGCTGAAGACTAGGTTACTTCAGTTCTGTCTTTCGGCCATTTTGTTGCTCTTAGTTTACGCTGACTGCTCTACGGCCGATCTGCTACGTGCCCTGCTATTGTACGCTGGTGATTTTTAGATAAGTGGCTAACTTGCTAGGTGATTCTGTGGAGCTCCGGCTGATTAATTTTATTTAGCATTAGATTAGTTTTATATTTTCGATTTGGAGTTAAAGCCCAAGTGAAGGTTTCTTATACCCCGCAGAGAGGCCATTTTTTTGTCTATTCTTGAGTTGGAACAGAGTGTAATTTAAGCCTTCTTTGGCCTTGTTATTTATGTTACAAGAACTCAGCCAATAGTCGCTACACAGTTCTTTAACATTCCAGCTTGCAAAGAATTCTAGCTAGGACATTACACCCTTTTAGCTATTAATCTAATTAAACGTTATGTAAACCCAAACACCATATTCAACTTAACAAAGCATTTTCTCAAACCGTCTAAAGTATTTAAAAATTTATAATAATTACAGCTTGCATTTTGCGTATGTAAAACGTTGCTTGATTTAAATAATATATTGTGCGCTAAGAGCAAGAAAAATTTCAATCACAATCCGTATATGTGCATTAAAAATGCGTTCTTCTATTTCTAGAGCGTATTTAAATGTTCATTTGATTACCACCTTAAAATATTTTGCTATTATTGCATAAGAAATAATTCTTCTTTGTTTTCGAGTTAAGTGGTGACACAGCGCATGTGCAATAAATATTTTAGAGTCCTCAACTACCACTTTCGAACTTCATTTTAAGTTACTAATAACAGTTGTTTAAAATGCACTATTCATTGCGTAGCAGTAGCATGAAAAGATAATTGCCGTTCATTAAAAAGAGAACAGAGAAAAATTTTAACTGCTAATAAGAGCGTTTTATAAATGGCCTTGGATGCGTGAAATAATTAGTACAAACACTTTTGTTTTTCCACACTTATTTGTGTTCACGGATTATTCAGTTTAACATATCCTTTTATAAATGCATCTAAGTTTAGTGTACGTTTTTGTCAAAAATAAAGATCTTTTTGTATGCGTTGTTTTCAATACTTTGCGACTTATAAATACTTCGTATATTTGTGATATAAAAGCTACTTTAACTATTAGATAAATATGAACTAAATATATATTTTTAGTGCTCGAATGCGGGGAAACACTCGAGCACTTTTGCAAAAAAAAAAACTGAATTTTACAGTGTTGTGGAAAAGCGTTAAGATGTTTACCCTTGAATTAATTTCAGTAACAACATTTCTTAAAACAAGATTAAATAAACGATTAACTGATTATAGCAAAGTACTTGAGGGTAGATTTTAGTAGAAATCATGCCTTCGCAGTAGATATTTTGAGGGGAATTGAGTTTTTCTGATAGTACACAAGGAGAAAATACGAAAACAATATGCAGCCACTGGAAAATGAGTGGTTCAGCTCCTATTGTTCAGTGATCTTTTGCGTTTGAATGCTAATGTACCTTAATTTAAATTTTAACCATTTTTAAAGCTGTATAGAAAGGGTGTATTGTGTAAATCACAGTATAAATATTGTAAACACTTTTGTAGAGGAAATTTACAATAAAAAATTTCCATGTTTTGATTAGATTAAATTAAAATCCATACACGTTTATGTCCAAAATTTGTAAAAAAAAATATTCAGGAGTAACTACCATAAACCCTTAACGAAGGAGGGATTACATCATTAATGCATTGCACGTACGGCAAAATTGCGTTCCGCAAAGTTAACTTTCTACTGAAAAAACGAGTTAGGTATAATTTAGATTTACAAAAATATGTATAATTTATACAAACTTAAATATTATTTTAATTAAGAGGGTAAAAGGAAAAAGAGCTAATTAAAATGATTTCTAGCAGGTACATGATACACTTATTTTTTTAAATACTGGTGATGGTTACTGGAGGCAATGTCTCATGAAACTCATTAAGCATTTCGTTGTAAAGAGTGCAAAGACTTTCATAAAGTGCCCTGTTTTTCATTCATTTGAATCAGTGCCGATTACAAAATCAGACAGTTCTTGTCTTTTTTTAACAATTCGTTTATCTGCAAGTTAAAGGTTCTTTATCTATCTTTACTATCGCTACTTTCACTAGTGTATGTTGGTATAAGACCATTTATTCCTTTATTTGCCATTTCAGGATCTTGATTCTCGTCTAATTCTTTAATTTCATCTTCTTTTATATCTAAAGATTCTTCTAAAGATATCTAAAGATATATTGCTTTTGCAGTTGATACGATTTTCTTGGCTTCATTTTCAATCGATTGAAATCCTTTACAACTACTCTTGGCAACTTCTGCTAGCGATGATACAAGCAAGTATAGATTACTGAAAAATTCACTTGTTTCCAAGCGAGTTTAAACATTTCTATGCAGTGCATTATGTTTAAATTCTTCTAAAATGCCATTAATACTTTCCTTCGTTGAGTTCTTTACTTTCAGAGATGTAAACATGCTTTACATAACAAATTTAAAGAGAAAATACAAATAAGCTGCTTGTTTGGGCTATTAATGGTTTCGTCTTGTAATTTGTGCATTAAATGCAAACATGGAAACGAAATCTTGAAAATGTTTATTAAACTATGTTTACGTGAATTTAATGCATAAACGTTAGGAGCACAATTATTTTTATGCATCTTGTTAGTTAATCGCAGCAGTTAAAATTTAGTTAGTTAAAAATATTATGCTTTTTGTTAATTAACTAACAAAAGCCATAAAGAGTGTTTAATTGACAGGAATGGACGAAGTGGGCCAGAACTTCACTAATAGTTTTACATGTACAATGTCCACCGCATTAACTGCACATACCGTCCGAATTTTTATAAACACTCCAAGCATCTACCACCCATACAACGTCGCGCTCGTTAGTCTTTTAACTGTCCAAACACGTACAATCATCCAAACCTTCCCCGTGACTCTAAACCAGGCTCAACCAACGCTAACCACCATACCAATCAGAGCGGCTATTTCATTGATACGAATTTTTCTCTTAAATATGGCATGAATTTTTTTCTCTCTAATTCAAGGCAGGATCATATACCTGAATCCAACAGAGATGAGACCATTTGAATTAAATTTTGCACTGTGTTGGAAGAAGCGTAGCAGTTCGTCATTAAAATAAGTTGATTTCCATACAATAGCAACAAGCCTTTGATATACCTTTTTTTATATCCCTTTTAAGCGCATCTGATTGAAGATTACCTTAACTGGTGATGGTAAGTATACATGATATTAATCCTTTTCTCTCGATAATCGTCTCCGAGGAGCATCTAAGTTTATATACCGCTCAGATAACTCCTCTCTTCCTAACTTCCACTGGAATGTACCCTATCAGAGAACATTGATGTTTATTAGCGATTACACAGTTTAAAGCATAATTTTTTAAACTGAATATTTCCTGAAGTTTTCTGTTGAAATGATATAAAATATCAAACTACAATATGATTTCTGTACTGAGGTGCATATAAAAAATCAACTGGTGGTAAGTTGGAAGTGTGTGAATTTTATTCAAGGTGCGGTATAAATTACATTCTAAGGAAAGAGATAAGAAGCGTTTGTATATGTAAAGATGATTTCTTTTATACTGTGCCTAGGGTATTTAATACTTTGAACATATAGATAATTATGCATCCTAAAGAAAAAGACTTTCGAAGTGGAATGCAATTCGTGTTGAAGCATAGAACGGTGTAGCGCACCAAATTTTACATTTTTTTGATAAAGTTTATTCCATAAATTCGTAATATACATTTTTGCGAACACGTGCCATTTATTTGCTGACGGGTCATATGCAAGATGTCTCCGAGTGCAAATGATATTAGGGTACCCAGTGCTTCTTGTCACAGTTTCGTAACAGGGTTCGATTGATGATTACAGAAAAGCAGATTAGTGTTCTTTGAATAATTTCCTATGAGAATGTAATACTGTTCCTTATAGCTTTGAAACATTCGTTTCATATGTAACGTGTAGTAACATATATTTTCCAGAAACATTAAATACTTTTTGAAAATATTTTTGCTCAGAAGTATAGACATATGCTGTATTTATCTGAATATGAAACCGTTCAGTTTAATATTTTTTATAAGTAACCTAAGCTGGATTGAAAAACGTATTTTGATCAGTTTTGTGTAATACGCAAAAGAAAGTCTCATGAAAAATAGATGAAAAATAAACAAAATGTTTTGAAGTTTTTTTTTTTTTTTTTT
>KK113712.1:419520-472347 GCA_000611955.2 Stegodyphus mimosarum
AACTCAGAAAACCATGATTAAGTTCTTTAAAAATCCGGCATTTTTATATGCATCTTTATCATAGTATTTATTTCAGAACAATGTGGAAGCTGTGAATATGGAAAAATCATTTTCCAATATTTACAAGATCTTACGAATTCTCATTTAACATTTCCACGCTTCAATTTATTTTAAGTTTTCAGAATATTTTCTTTACTATTTTTATGGGTGTCAATTTGTTAATACTTACATGATTAATGGAATTCTTGAAACTAATTCATTAACCAACAGTTATCCTGAAAATTAGCTTTTTTTATATTGGACATTTCTTTGAGAATTCAATTCCTTATTTTCACTTTTTTCTCGCTTTTCTTTGAATTTTATTTCTCCATACGCGTTCTATGTTCTCACATAAGCAAAATATTTTAATATTTTGATAGAAATATTTTCAAACGATAATCACCAATGTATACCGGAGATCTGGAGTCGAGAGAAATGTTATTTTATGCTTGTACGGGTTTTCGCTTACAAACTAGGCAGAATCTTCTGAAAATAAATGTTAAAGATAGCTTTCTTGAGTACCACATTTCTTTTTTATCTGAAGCATATTTCCTCCGTTCCTTGACAATATTTTATGTTCGGGTTGATTGTAGCATATAATTATGTATTGCACGAAGACATTCTTTTATATCTGAGCGAGTAACTTAAAATATGATGCAGATAATTAATATTCCAGTTTTTCCTTCACTTTCTGATAAGTAGTTATTTTTCATGTTTTAGCAGTTCTTTTATATGGTGAAACTGTGAAATAGCCTTTCAATAGTAGAATTTCCAACGTCAGTCATCCATGGCCCAAAACAAGTTTTATTGCACACATCATTTTTGTTTCTCAAAATTAAATAAACTCTGTTTATTTTTAACTAATCATAAATATTGAAAATCAGTTTTCAAGTAAAATTTCATTTTAGTTGCTAACTATTTGATTTTGCCCGTTATTTTTGTTTTGTTTTTCTTTCAAATCCTCAGCTTACAGCATTTGAGATATAATATTAGGGTCCTCATTTGCGGCGAGTATTTCGCTAGAAAGATCAGTAAAGGGAAGATTCCTATTCAGGCCCCTCCCCCTGCTCTCAAGCCGTCATTTACTGAACGCGTCATTGCAAATGTTTTAGAATGTCATAGATTAAACTAACGAGATGGTGGAATTTATCTTCTCACATGTAAAAAAATGATCTATCCTCACGTGAAGAGGTGCTTAAAGAACTTTCAAATCAAAGAACCTCGTGGGAGAAATTTATGCAAAGTTATTGATGTATGAAATGCTTGTATATGCATTTTATGAAACATAGAGGTCCCATTATGATAAGTATGAAATGTTAGCCATCTTAGCTTCTTCTTCATCGTCGTGTCCACTCAGTGTCAAAAGGACACAAATGTATTTCTCTTTATTTCATTCTTCAGTAAAAATATATGAAGTTGTAAGTTTCTACAATTCTACATCGCGTTGTTGTTGTCAATCAAATGGCTAGAAAATGCTCTATAACATGTGCATCACAGATTTCTAATGCATGTCCTCCTTAACCTATACTTCCATATTTTGAATTTTGCGATATTTTAGATAGATTTAAGGAAGCAAAGGGAAACAAATTTGGAGAAGAGATTATATTTTGAAATAAGCAGAAGAAACGTGCACGCAATACATATTTCATTTTACCTGTATGGTAAGCAAATACGATAAAATCTGATTATTTATTATTGCAAATGATATATTTCCATTTCTTAGTGCATTTAAATTAATATTAATTGGAAACAGTGGATCAGTTATGATCCGATGCAGTAGCTCTTGATATCACGAGAATGAGGTGATTCTAATTTTGAAAACCTCCAAAAAATCTTCTAAATATTTGTAATTCATTGTGAATTATTTTACCTTTTCCTAAAAATAACGACCTACGTCATTCTACTCAAATCTGGATTTAATCTGGAACTGTCAGATGGCAAAGGAATACGTCTACAAAAGGTAATCTGCTATGGAATATTTATTTTATTCAATTCTTTTCCCAATTCCATTGCGATTTTTTCTTCCTCCTCCTTTTCCTACATCATTTGTCTTTACAATTCGAATTATTTCTGAAATATTTATTCAGACACATCCTAAATATAATTTATGAGAAGGTATTGGTTTCGCTTGAGTCACGTTAGCCCCATTTGCAAGCCAAATTTCTCCCATAAACGTGCATAAAATGTAATGCAGTAAATGCCACATGTGTTTTCAGAAATACATCCGTAAGGCGTAAAAGGGAAATGACAAATGAAATAACAAACTATTGATCAAAGTACATCGTAAGCTATCATTACTTTCTGTGAATCTTCAACTGAAATGGAACAAGACTCTTATGCCATATCAGTCTTCTTGCTGTAATTGTACCTAACTCAAGAAAAACACAAATACCATGTTTTACTAGCTGGATGTGATTTATTCCTTTCTTGATCTTCAGAATACATTATGTACCAAGAATATTTTAACTCTGATTTTTATGTGAAACTTTTATCAGTTATTAAGAAATGTTTTAATATATTCAGATTTCCGGAAGTAATTAAATTAAAAAGTTACTGCGTTTTAAATTTTATTGAGTGCATCAGGTACCTAAAAAAATTTACCGCCTCCATGTTTAGCGAATTAATATTAATCATAAACTCAAATAACAAATAGTGAAACAAAGAAAAACAGCGCATTTCAGTATTACGGGGAAAACAGCATCATCTAATTAATTTAACAGGCTAATGAAATAAATGAGTATAACAACAGGGTAGATGACTCTCTGATATTTAATAAACTTCAAGTTGTGTACAAGTTGTAAGACTTGAATTTTTGGAAATTATAGCATATCATAACAAAACATGATACATAAATCAAAGTTTCTCTATTTCTTAATCTTATTTGAGTTATCCTTCAAGAAATGCCTTTACATTTTATTACTTAAAATCCAGTTTTCATTTAATTTGAATAAAGTAAGTCTTTTCCGCTTGTTGAACTCTTATTCATTATTCATGTTATAACGTCAAAAGTGAAAAATACTTTAATTTCTAATTTTAATTTTTGATGAAAGCCGTGGATTAATAAATGCATACGAAAGTAAAGATTTATGTTTGCCATCTAACCTAGTACTTTTTAAGCGTTTCCTCTCGACTTGCAGAACAAAAATTGAAAGAAGTATTTTTTAAAAATAAATTGCATGCGCTTATAGTATATATCATATAAGCTTAAGTAAAATATAAGAATAATCTGACCGTATATTTCTAACTAAATGTGTAAATTGAAGTACATAATATTGTTCACTTAGGAAGAAACTGTACTTACTGTACTTAATGTAAAAAAAAGCTTGTTGTCATATAACATTCAAGAGATAGTTTTGTATCAAGGTGCGTACTACGAAAAAAAAATGAGAGTTTCAGATTTTAAATTACGTCCAAAGGGGCGTTTTTTTTAACAATTTGTGTGTTAACTTTATTTATTAAATATCATATTCTTTGCACTTAAACGTAAAATTAAGTTCAAGAGCAATATCGCAAAATAATTTTCAAATGAGCATACCTTTAGAATTTCCGATACACAGTTTCACGCGCTGGAGATAAAAATGTTTTTTCTATACAACGTTGCCAGTGCTCGCTTTGAAATCCTCGAGTTTGTTGATCAAAAATTAATTAAAGTTTACGAAATATGAAATAGATAATAAAACAAATTCCAAATTTCAAATTTGGGGTTCCAGATGCCCATATTCGCAGTAGGATTACGTCATTCAAAATTTGATGGCTGTAGGTACCGTTGTTTATCACATTGCGAGAAACGTACATACATTTATGTAGATTCTTCATTATTTAATTTCTTCAAATGTATTACAGGGCGATAGTATTTGGTGGCAACAATTTGAAAAGTGGCATTCAGAGTGATTCAACGCAAAATCGCAAAACGAAAACAGTCCTTTTTTCAGGGACTGAAAAAAGGGACAGTTCTATTTCTCCCGTTCTACTGGGTTGATTGTCGAAATTTAAATTGTGTTTTTCCTGTCTCGAAAGCGCGACTTAGGATATATATTAGAAATTATATTTTCTAGCATAGGTATTTTTACTCAAAATCAGCCTTTTTCTGAAATGGCATGCCAATTGTTTTTTCATATTTCGATTTTACGACTCAAATTACGCCTAAATACAAGATTTTGTAAAATTTGGTGCGAAATTTACGGAGAAATAAAAAAATATTTCAGTTTGCGCCAAGAATAATTTACTTGGTGAACTTTTTAATTTATAGCAACCTGTTTTCCTTTCATTTTCTTCATTCTACATGAGCGGAATAAAGGTCACGTTCATTACTTTCAAATAATTTTAACAAAGTGCGTAACCCACATTTGGCGTTATTATCTCTTATAACGATTATGCCAAATTTCAAAATGCTCCAGTATGTAATTTCGCGTATATCTTAGGAAATTTTGAATAAAAAACTCTAATTTTTTGCAGGTGTGCCTAGAAATACATCTACTTTAAGATGATGTTAAAAATTTTATATGTTATGACACAAAAATGTTTTCGAAAAATTTAATAAACATATTTAAAAATGCAGATTTTGGAAATAAATCATAAAATTGAGACACAAAAATGTTTTCGAAAAATTTAATAAAAAATATTTAAAAGATACAAATTTAAAAATAAATCATAAAAAAGGGGCGAATTAAATTTCGATTAAGCTTAAATTTCGAATTCTGGAAGGAGGAATCAACTAAGTTTAATAAAAAAAGAGATATTAATAAATATAGATCAAATTCAATTAACATTGAGGAGCTAAAACTTTGAGAGTTAATTTCTTAAAAATTACTCAAGCGATTACTACAAAACTAGGCAGTTTGGCATAATTTGTAAATTCGTAGAATAGAAATATGGGAAAAAAATGGCATGTCATTTTAGTAAAAGTCATATTTTGTATCAAAATACCTTTATATACATATAACTATATTGTATCAAAATACCTATATTAGAACAATACTGTATATAAATCTAATACGTATCCTAAGTCACGCTTTCAAGACATGAAAAACGCAAGCTGAATTTCGTCAATGGGCCGTGTAGAACGGGAGCGGCAGAACTGTCCCCCCCTTTTTTTGGTGCTGCGTGAAATGAATGACATTTAAAACACCATTTTATTAATTACAGTAATACTCTAAATGCTCATAAATCCATCAGTTAGGTAAGTCATAAACAACGTTTATTAGTGGCACTATAAATTAACATTAGATATAGCATTGTCAAAAAATCAAACAACGGTGTAAATTATTAAGAAATCTCCACACTATTTTTAATTGTCTCAATTTCTCAAAGAGAGATTTGGCAGAGAAAAAACGTATGGCAAGGGGAACCGTAATGTTCAAGAGAAAAGTCAAATTGTCAGTCTGTGCGGATAATGAATGACTATTTTATATTTTATGAAATGGTAACGCTTGTCAGTAAGTGCTCTGGTAAAACAAAATAAATCAATGGGCTCCAAAAAATGGGAAGATTAAGCTGTAGTTTTTTTCCCTCAAGTGAAAATAAAATTTTAAACTGTATCGGTGAGCCGCAATAATTTTTATGCGACACTCACGTAAAGATCGAAATTTTCTATTCAGAACATGTCTTTTGAGCTTTTAACTTCGCATTAGTTTTGCCATTAAGTGATCTTTCTCCAGATATTTGTGCTAGTTATTGCCATCGCAGAACATAATTTGGATGATGCAAAACATACATTAATAACTAAAACATTTACTGATGTTAAACACAGCCGTACAGAGTAAGGAACTGATAATAATTGCAGCTTAAAATTGCTGTTATTTGCAAGTGAATAAATCATTGTTAAAAATTAGATTTAGAATTAGTAATAAAGTACAATGAGAAAATTCTCCAAATTGACATACATGAAGGTATAATTAATTAGCTTATTCCGCATTAAAATGGTAACGCATAAAAGGTTAAATTAATTATCATTCTGCTGTCAGAAAAAATTCCGACACTTGAAAATGAATAGGTTAGAACTAATTTTCAGTGCAGTTCATATATTTTAAATTGCGTTTCTTTCCAAAGGTTAATTGGGTTACATGTTGCTTTTACACCATTCGACACCTAAGCCCTCTAGGGTTGTATTCATTTTAATTAATACGTTTGAAACATTCAAATATATTAAATTAATGTTATGGAACTGCACTAGAGTGTTCTACGGTAATAATAGTGTTGATTTACTAACACTGCGTAAAATATGCTGAAAGTACATTAGCAATGAATTACCCGCTAACTAACCTATTGATAAATCAAAGTTTAGTCAAAGAAATGTTGAATCTAACCAAATAAAAAAAAGATGAAAACAAAAAATTACTCGTCAAGGTAAAAAATGGCGAATTTCAATTTAATATGAGTATATATCTTGAAAGATTGTAGTTTCATTTCAAATGCGGATTGGATTGAAACTATGAAATTATCTGCAATCCAAAATTTGATTTTGCCGCGAAATCTAAATAGCTGAAAAATTCGGAAATGCTTCCTTACAAATAATAAGGCATATATAATGTTATTTTGATTTGCATTGAAATACACGGGTGAAGTGTATTTATTTTTTATTCGCTATTTTATTGTATTTCGCTCTTTCCTATTTTGTTGGCTGCATTTATAAAGCTTAGTAAAGGAAGTGCGTAAAATTAATTTCTGAAGTTCAGTGTTAAATAAGTAAGCTTATAATTTCTTCATTCTATGTAGGCACCTTTCAGTATAATTATAACGCGAGTTTAACCATTTTACTGATAAATATATTGGCATTTATTAGTAAATTTATTATATATTGGTATTATTACTATTATATATTGGCGCCCACCAGCGGCCGAGCAGTAAAGACGCTGAACGCTGGTTGTTCACTCCGAGGTTCGAATCCCGCGAATTCGGAAATGCTTCCTTACAAATAATAAGGCATATATAATGTTATTTTGATTTGCATTGAAATACACGGGTGAAGTGTATTTATTTTTTAAATGCATGTCTGCATGGACGTTTTCGTGGTTTCCTCATGTGTAACGTGTATACGAGCCAGTTTTCCTTAGAAAGTCCTCCACGAAGGCATCCCTCTCCTTAGGCAGGTAGCCCTCATGTGCTTTTCTATAATTGAATAACCTAAAACCTAACTATTATATATTGGCATTTATCAGTAAATGCCAATATATTTATCAGTAAAAGGGTTGAATGAAAGTAATGAAAATAATTCAATTATTATCCATATTAACATGAAACATATTATTTACATGATGTGCTGTCACTTTTAAATTGTAATTATATAAATTATTAACGCTGATTACAGAAAATAGGTTTTCATTTATCGTAGACAGACTATTCACATTCCTATGAAGATCTTGGTGGTTGATATCGATTTCTGCTTTCTTTCCCAAAAAAACAGATCGCAATAGATCGATGTTGTTCAAGTCCGTAGGTTCTGAAAGTTACAGATGTTTTTCTTTATATTTCGTTTACTATCAATTGGGCAATTGCTTGGATGGGACCTTAACATCTTGTAAAATGCTATCTCTGCAGGGAACATTATTTCTCATTATGAAATATACTAGATTAGCTAAAAGTTCGGTAGAGACTTTGGCAGCCTTTCTATCTTTCAGCGTATATTACGTCCTACATCAGGCCATGAGATAGGTGTCTAAATCATAACAAATCTGCTTTCAATCTTTACGGGTACTACGAGACAATCCGGATCACATGCATTTTGTTCCCGACATGTACGCTCACGCCCTGGTTTGAGAAGTAACATGAAAAATGTCTATCTCATCAATTAATTCCACTTATCAGTCGATCATTCTTTCACTTACTAATCGATAGTTTTAATTATGTCAACTAGTATTTTCCGTTTATTTCAGTTTTTAATTTCGTCCGCTATTGCGGTTAGCAGAAAATGTTCCGCCATAAATTCTATGTGCTGCCTTGACTTTCAAGTACCGTAGTTTGATAAAAATCTAAAGTTCTAAACATGTAATACATTACGTTGCGGCCCCAGAAATTATTCGTAGTCGTAATACTCGAGGCATATGGATACCAACAAGCTTATAATGTGTGAAAGATTGCAAGAACATTGTGCAGTATCGACGAATAAGCATGATGGCTCCAGTCTAAGTAGTGTTCACTTATTACCGATAAATATCTACACTCTTTTCAGATTGGTCGTTATATTGGTTATTTTAAGGCAATGTAGTATGTTCGTAAAAATACTGATACTATATGTGTTTTCCTAATTGTGATAATTAACTCTATATTCCTTTACCAAGACGCTCTATACTTTTATGCTGAGTAGATTTCGCAGTATTAAATTGAGTTCTGTTTGATATAATTTTTACTTTAGTGGACATATAAAGATCAAACAATATCGAGTTCCAGAATTCTTTTCATTATAGCAATTTTTACAATGGAAAATGGTAAGAATACCGCATGAGTTACCATGAGAAAATTTTGTTTCTGTTAACAAAATCAGTTACAGTCACAAATCGCCCCACACCTCATTAAACAAGCTTTTAATTTACAAGCTTTAAACAAGCTTTTAATTTCATTTTACAAGCTTTTAATTTAGTTCATTCATGTTGTTTGTCGCTACAGTCAAAAGCATGTCATTGGTTTTCAGACTTATTCCAGATAAACAATCGAGCTCAAATTTTATGCAGATACTATTTGTGGGGGATACTACAAGGTAATAGAACGATGTTTTCAAAATTCGATTAAATTTTTTCAGATGAAATGTTGAAAAGATTTTTTGAACATATCTTTATTTAATAAACAAATTACAAATCTAAGAATTTTACTGTTTACACCGTCAGACACAGTAGATAACAAACTTTTTAATTACGTTTGCGTGACATGTGTGACTTAATTTTTTATTTATGCAGAATTGTCGAAAATCCCTCTGTTTTTTCTACAGTTTGACGTCTATTATTTTAAAAATTCTACACCTAAAAATACTATGTGTTATAAACCTTCGAAGTATTCACACACTGTAAAACTATTACCTCACTATCTTTAAAACAAAAATGATAACAAAATATTAATAAGACGATTTTCTACATTAAAAATTATAATATTCTTCAATATGAAGTATAGGTAGAAAAGTATCAGTTCTCCTTTTACCATTGCTTCCGAAACATAGTTCGAAATTATGAGGTCATTAAATCACTCCACTTGCTATAAATAATTACTTACAAAGAAGTTAGGCTTACTCCAGTAGTCTGCTGCCATTTTGTAAATGCCATTTCTCTCTTCTCTTTCTTACATATACATTCTATGTTTACAATTCATCGCATAAATTAAAAAAAAGTTTACGGATTGATTAGCGTTTAAAATTATTTAAAATGAAATCTACCAATTTTTCGTTGCATAAATTTACACGCATTTTCCTCAACATTTTATTGTAAAGTTTAATTTTATTAATCTTATTGTAGTACATAATGTTTTATTTTTTATGGAATTTTAAAATTCTAACATCCAAAAACAGATCTATTAAAAAATTTTTAAATTTTCAAAACTTATAAAAAAAACTCTTCGCCTTCTTTTAAAATAAAAATGTTACAAAATATTAATTAGTCGACATTCTGGACATTTTTGGACACTAGTTGCGTTTTCGAAAGCTTTTATTTAAGTCGCTTATAGTGTTTACGACTATAATCAAAACTTCGCCGTCAGTATTTAAACGTTTTCCTTATAAGCTGCAGAGCTCAAATTTTGCACACAAATTTTGTTCAATTTAAAACTGAAATTATTTTTCGCACATATTACGCGTGATATAAAATGCTTCTACTACTGGAGTAAGTAGTAGAAGGGTAAGTAGATGAACTACTGGAGTAAGTAGTAAGATATAATTTTTTTTCTTTAGTTCATTAATTATTTTATGGATTTTAAGTAAAAATTTGGCTGATGAAAACTTTTTTTTTTATCTTACTTTATTTCTGTAGACATCATCCAAAGCTAAGACACATTGTAAAATTAATTTGTCGGTTCTCGAGAAATGACAACTGTGATTACTCAGCCCAGACATAAAGTGTTTTAAGTTAATGTTTTCAATAAATAAAAGTAATCGATTATTTGAATTCTGTGACAAATTCGTAAATTAATGAGTTAATGCATTATATAGGACACATTACTAAGTTTTAACAGTAAATAGATTATATTTGAAGCACCACCCGCTTTCAGGAGACGACTATTTGAAAATTAGAATTGTAATCATAAGTGATAAACCGCCACGCGTGGCAACCCAGTGAAATTTTCCTGTTTCAACGAATGAAAAATAATTCCAAATACCTTGACGGATAGGAATGTGGGGAACGCTCCTTAAGGCTTAGCCAGCTTGGCGCGATAGGCGGATCTGAGTTGAGTCGTAGCACGGGTGTGGAAGATTTCGGATTTGATTACCTGCAGTGCTTTGGCGTACACATTGACTTCCAGCAAGAAAAAGAAGTAGACTGTTTTGGCATGAGCTAGTAGTTTGCTTATTAGCTTACATCTTTTGCTGATTACGTTCGAAAGACACGCAATGTAACCAGCAAGTGATTTTCATCCATTTTACTAGGGCTTTTTAACTGTAATCAAATTACAGCATAATAATTTTCGCATAACGATTTGAAGAAACTTTGAATGAAAATGTAAATTAAAACTTGAAGCATAGTGTTTGCTTATTCGTCTTAAACGTCGTAAATTAATTTTGAATTTTTAAGTATCTCCCGTTTCACTCAGAGAAGATAATTTTGGTATCATATTCGCTAAAACATTTTGCACAGTACTGCTAAATTTTAAAGAATGAGTTTTTTAATACTAATTACAAAATCACATCATATGGAATCTTTAGTTTCGAAAAAGAGATTTTTACTAACCAATTACTTCAAGTACTATGCCTTCGATTAATTTTAAACCCACATTTTTTCTCACATTTATCTATAGTCATATCTAGCATTGTCATAAACTGATTTTTTATTCCCTCTGCTTTCAAATCATACATGTTTACAGGTAAATTGCGTATTATGCTTCGGTTTACAATTTAGTCATTTTCTAAACTAAAGTAACAGAAAAAAACTTATGAGCGCGAATCCAATTCGCAAACTGATTCTCGGAGAATCTTTCAAATAAGTCTACTTATTTCCTAACAAAGATTATATTATTGTCTTTATCTAAAACAACACAATGTCTGTTTTATTATTGACAGTATGTAGTAAGTAATAAGCTACTAGCTTTCTGAATTATTTACTGTATTAAAAGTAATTTGGAACTGTAATAAATGTAATGGTTAGATTTAATATTTTTTATTTCATTTCTGATTACTAAGAGTATCCTTCACGCTAATTCTGAAACTGAAAGCAAACTGGTGTTGGTTATGTAAATTAGATAATATTCATAACATTAGATTAACCAAAAATTATTAATTATGTTTCAAAACTTATATCTAACTCATTTTTGCTCTAAAACTCTAGTTTATTTCTATTTCTCCTCTTCTGTTGTAAAGAAATGTTTCAGAATTTCTGATTTTGTGCAAGGTACTTAATCTTTTTGTTTTTGTTTAAGAAACAAAAAATAATTGTTTCTGAAATTTAAATTAAAAAAATACAAAGGAAAGATGGGGAAAATTTGAATGGGAAACGAAAAAGATAAAGCATGCAATCTCTGACAAAAACCAATTTCGCATTTTTATCATTCACTAAAGTTCATTATTGAAGTGATTGAGATTTATGAATGTGGGATCAAACATACTTGATCCAATTCGAGAAGAAAAATCGTTACAAAAAATCTTTATATTCTTTTACCAGGATTTAATGAGGTTTTCATGGAAAAAATGCGAAATAAATGGTCAGAAGCATTTATTTTGCCCCGAGCTTCATAAAAAAAGAAAGAAAAAACTATAATATATTTCGTTGCCCTTCTGAAAGTTTACTCAAAACTTATAAGTTCACGAACATTTAAGATTCTGTTATTTGGCTCTCGTGCAGAAGTTTTGTTATTTTCACAGAAAATGCATTGTACTGAAACATTAGCTTTATTTGAATGAGCTAAATGAATTTTAATTACTTCCTGCGATTACTGAAAACGATTACTTTTAATTGTTTTGTTTTTGACTCATTTTATTTATTTAATTTTTATTAAAGATTATGATTATTGCATATATGTGTTTATACATTTGTTCCATTTAATTGACTGGGAAATTGGGTGGTTTAAAAATTTATTTATCACTGAATTTATTGCATTCTTAATTTATTTTTATGCTGTGTTGTTATATAATATATTTACATCACTTTATAAATATATTTCTTGGAATATGTAATTTACGTTAGATATCGAAATATGTTACGCTAAATCATCTAATTAACACTGATATCACGAAAAGGTTTAAGTAGAAAAACTGTAGAATCATTAAATTTTGTTTGTATGGTTGCTGTTTGAGAATTTAATTAAATTTAATCAAATTAAGTTTCAAATATTTAAAACATAATTTGCATAATCCTATAATATATTTCCAGCCCCAAGAATTTTTTGTTCTTATTTCGAAAATAGGTTTGAGAAATAGTGCTTAGGATATAAATATTGTTAAAATTTCGATTTAAATTCTCTTTTGTGAACTTTAAGGGGGTTTTAATAAATGAGCATATAATATTTAGCTTTTCATTATGTGCTTTTAAAATAAAGTACTCTAAACAAAACACACAGATAATAAGCTTTACCTAGAAATCTTTTCGTCCTTTATCTATACTTTAAGTAGTTAAATCCAATAAAGCAAAGTAGGATTATGTTGTAAGAGGAGTAGCATCTTGAAGGCCTCTTAAACTAGCATTTTATTCCGGTGAAAGATTTTTCATCATTTTTATTACAAAGAAAATTTCTCAGTTCCTTTTGTTATGTGTGCCATTTGGGGATGAATTGAAAAGTTTTATAATTTGGGGCATTAAAACGGACTTAATAAAAATGCTGTAGAAAATGTTTCAAATAACAATGATTTTGTAATCAATCAGTAATATTTATCTAGGCTGCTAATAATGCTGTTTAAAAGCATGTAAAATAAATTTAGACGTATTTGCAAGAATTTTTCTAAGCTTCAACAATAAAATAGACATTTTATTGTATGTTTCTTCTTACTTCTTTTTATATGTGATAGTCATTTAATGGGTTAGTTTTATGACTTTTATAAATAAGCAGCACAAATGTCTGTTTCTAACGCAGTAAATGATAGCAGAAATATAATAAAGTATTGAGATGTTGTCTTTTCTATTTTCTTATTGAAAATAAAAATTATAAATATGTGCACGTTACGTATTTCTTTAAATTAGTGTATTAAAAGCATATGAATTTCAGCTGAGCGGATGTTAGATATACGAGAAGACTGTATAAGAACTCCCGATTATAAGTATATGGATCATCCATGCATAATTCCATAGACTTTCGTAAAGTAGGTACTTGAATTACATGAGCAGCTTGTGATGATTTAAAAGAAATTCCCATTTTTGAGGCAGTGAATCTTATTACTAAAATCTAAAATGAAATGAATGCCTTAACTTCAGCTAAGTAGTTGGAAATTAGGTCAACATGGTTCTTGAAATGTAAATTAAGAGACAATTTTCAGAAAAAAATTAAATGTCTACAGTTAGTTAAGAGTGCATTTTTAAAATACCTTTGCATCAAATGTAATTTTAAAGGGACGTTTTCAGATAATGCATATTTTCTATTATCCGTGTGCAATCGTAATTAGAAAAGATAAACAAAAATTTATAGTAACGAATCTATGCAGTTTCATTGATGAAAAAAATTAAGGGTAAAAACAAGACGGGAAAATTTATATGGCTCATTTTAGAATCGAATGTCCTGAAATCAAGGTAATACATTTACGCGGATTAAATATTTGCCGAAACTATCAGAAATACCATTAGAAACACAGGTGGCTAATAACATTCTGTTGAATCCTAGTTACATTATCGAGTCCTTGTCCCAGGGAATTTCCAACTGCTTCTATTAATCGATATTTGATGACTCTTCTGCAATCACGCACTTATTGGCAGCTGCTGAGGGCAAAGAAATGACAAAAGAGCGTACTAGTAAGCGATGACCACGTTCGTAACATAAATCTTCACACGCCGTTTCAAGATCATTCCAGCAGCCACGATGTGCCTATCATTTTTAAAGAATCTATTTGCACGGTGTCGTTAAAAAGAAGAATCCGCGAACAGGTAGCTACTCGGTCAGAAGAACAAGTTCAAGCTGTTCACGACCGACCCTACGTTAATCACGCTTCCGAAATGTGCGTCGTTTTCCTTGCATCTTTTATTTTTCTCCTTTTTTCATTTCTTTTTTTATTCTTGTTTTCAGAGGGATGCTGCACAAATTAATGTGAGCTGGATACAACTAGCAGAGATTCAGGTGCTGATACTGAATCCAAATCAAATTCATTAATAAAATATCTATTTGACTGTCGGCGAATTCGTTTGGCATATTTTCATGTTCTTTTCGTCTTATTGTCTGGCGAGTATCAAACAATTTATTTCATAATTATAAACAATGTTTTCTTGGTATCACGCAAGATTTGGCCAGAATTAATTTCGCGTTATGATGAAATAGACAGGTAATCGAACTAGAAACCTAACATTTATGTCGTGTAAAAGAATATTATGCTGCAAATTTTTTGCTCTTATTTAATTACTATTAAGAGACAGATAACGTTTAAAGTAACCAAAATGAAACTAGTTAAAGAAAAGTTTACGGCCTTCTAATTAAGATTCCACTTAAATAGAAGGTAATTAAAAATAACTTCTAACTTAATTAAAAATTTTCAAAAACTATAATAACTGCTGACAAATAAATTAAATACATTTTAAAGGTATTTTTTAGAAATATATCCAAAGTCTTCAGCTGTTGTTTGCGATTAGAGGTTCTATAAAACTGAACATTTGTTCACGGATAACTGCTAGATTTAATAGAATCAAATTTCTAAGCTTCATCGTATCTTATCAATAGCGCACGACATGCAGAACTTATTACTTGAGAGTTCCAACATTTTTTTTTCCTCCCTCTGATTTTACTCTCGATTTCATTATAATTTAATATTTCTTGGCCCATCAGTAACCAAATGGAAACCGCTGAACAGTGGTAGTTCGACCAGCATTCAGAGTCCGGATAATGCATTGATTGAATGGGCACTTTAGTGTTTTCCCCATGTTAATACTATCACCTTTCCGTAGAAAGTACTTCACGAAGGCATCTCTTCCCTAAGCAGGTAATCTGGTCGTCGAATCTTTTGTCCTATCAAACAAACAATGTAATTCACTATCCATAGGACAGACATTGAAGAATCATTCTCTTTTGCTCATACAATTGCAAGCGGATTTTTTACGTGTTGTTTTAAGCAATATCTACATATTTACCGAAACCGAGTCATATCGAACAATTTTTTAACTCGGATTACTGGGTAGAAAATATTGTGAATACGATGGAAGTAAAGTTTATTTTGCAAGAGTGAGTGGACATAGCTGCAATTCTATAAAACTCATGGTTTATTCTCATAATATAAATGTCATAAGTTTAATAATGTTCATAACTGGCGTTGATGTTTGGAAAACTAATTCTGATTAACACATTTTTTGTATGTATAATTTTTAATATTGTAAATGTAATGTGTTACTAGTTTAATGTGTTTATTTTGTTTTAAAATCACATTTATGTGTATAATTAATATCAGTAACAGGTTAAAAGGTTTTAAAATAATAAAAATTACACTAATTCATAAAAGATTTTAGAACTACTGCTGTTTTTAAATTTGGATATTTAACTTGAAGTAAATGAAAATTTTGTAAATCTACAGCATATGCATAAAAGTAAATGATTGTATATATATTTTAGCTCAACTCAGCTTTATTATCCTCTTCATTAAATGCTGCAAATTTTAAGAGGCAGCAATCAGATATTTAAGTGAACATAAGAGTTATTAATTTCTCACAGTTATAGTATATATTCATTATATTCGTGATGAATAAGAACTAAATTAAATTTAATTTTAAAAACAATATTCGGAAGTCTATAATAGTTATTCACATAAAACTAGTAACTCATTACATTTACAATATTAATTTCCTTTAAAAGATACAAATTCGCTTGAATTTCCCCTAAAAATATTGAAAGTTAAGAAAAATAAAAAAATAATAGCACATTGGATCTTAAGCCTTAAATTTATCTATATGTAAATTATACACTCTACACTGGTGTGCAAAAATTAAGGACGAAGTCGAAAAATTAGCATATCAGCTGAACGAAGAGACAGAGCGCCCAGAAAGACAAATCAGGAGATTAAGTAAGGTGATGTACGGTAGCACATGCGCAGATATGCAGGTAGACGTAATGGGGGAGTGTCTGAGTAGTATAAAACATGTTGTCGGTGTAAGATCAGTATTTCTGGCAAAGAGTTTGCACGCCGTAGAACAGTTAAAATCACACCGAGTTGCTGACTCAGCGTGAAATGGCGAATAATCAATCTGTTAGACGACATCTGGATGCTTTTACCCGAGGTCGAATCATTGGGAAATTGGAGGAAGGCCGCAGTGTGACAAGTGTGGCTGCAGAGTTCGGAATTGCTCACACCATCGTTTCACGACTTTGGAGACAATTTCAAACTACAGGACCAGCTATCCGGGGGTTTAGTAGTGGTCGTCCACGAGGAACCACACCCGCAGATGACCGGTATATTGCCTTACAGGCCAGAAGAAACAGGCGGCAGACAGCGGGAGAAATCGCTAGACGCACGACACAGGCGACTGGACGACCGATATCGCGCTTTACCGTGGCCAGAAGACTGCACGGTGGTGGTCTGTTTGCACGACGCCCTGTACGGTGTGTACCTCTAACGCCTGCCCATCGGAGAAGGCGTTCTCTGTGGTGCCGGGAACACCGGAATTGGAGAGACAATGAATGGGGACGAGTACTCTTTACAGATGAGAGCAGATTTAGTCTGAGTTGCGATTCTAGACACATACACATCTGGACAGAGCGGGGAACACGCAATAACCCCTTCAACATCATCAAAAGGGACTGTTTTGGAGGTCGCGGAGTTCTCGTTCGAGCAGACATAATGCTTGGTAGCCGGACCGACCTTCATATCTCCCAAGGAGGTTCGTCACCTGGGACTGCTATTGTAACGAGGTTCTTCTTCCTTACATGCGTCTTTTCACAAGGGCTATGGGTCCTCAGTTCCTCTTCATGGACGACAACGCTCCACCTCATCGCACAGTTACTGTCGAAGAGCTGTTGGAGAGTGAAGATATTGAACACATGGATTGGTCGGCAAGGTCTCTGGATCTAAATCCCGTCAAGCATGTACGGAACTTACTAGGGAGACCCGTGGCAGCACGTAACTTATCGCCAGTAACGATTCCGAAACTGCGATTGGTGCTACAAGAGGAACGAGCAGCAGTGTCTCAACAGCTCATTAACAACCACATATCCAGCATGCACAAATGATGTGAAACCTGCCTAGCAGTCAGGGGAGATCATATCCCCTATTAAAGACCGGATGTTTCTTGCTGGACACCCATCACAGGGATGTTTCGGCCTTCAGTCGCATTGCGCTCCATGCTACTTTTTCAATAAAGCTTCTTTTTATCCCTCTGATTTCTCTTTTAGTAAGTGTTGCTTACATTACTCATGTCCTTACGTATTGGGGATCTTTCGGTATTAAATGTGTTGATTTGGAAAGCTTTTGTACAAAGTTATATTGAAAAAACCGTCTCGTCCTTAATTTTTGCACACCAGTGTATAATATAAAAAGCGACTCACCAAAAAGTTATCTGAACGGGACAAAATTGGTAGATGTGACGCAAATGGTGGCCTATAATCATGTTCATAGATGACGAGTAGAGTGACAAACATGCCCATGGTTTTAAAGCAAGACCGAAATCTTGGATTTGGTTACGTTTGGAGAAGATTAGTGTTACTGTAAAGGAGATGCAAGTTTGTGTGGATGTACATAATTCTGCTCATTCTCTGAAAATAACGACAAGATAATCAGAAATATATTGAAGAAGGAGAAAGATGGTAAATAGGAGAATGAGAATGAAGATAAAGACAAAACCCACAGCAAGAATAATATGTGGATAAGAAACTAACGAAGGATTATAGACATTTGCATTGTTTAAATTACGGCGATGATCATGTGAGCTGTCAGAGATTCGAAGTTATGTCCTTCATTTTAAGAAATTCGCAAATTTCATATGATAATAAATATACTAAATTTCAAATGGGTTTAACCTAGTTTTTCTTAAATATTAAATCATTTTTATGTATTTTAATTTTAAATAATTTGGACGAATTTCAGTATTGCTTATTTAATTGTGGACCAATGACTCAAAAGCGTCACCGCCGGACATTACATGCAGCAGTTTCGATAGATGACGTCAGAAATGGCGAAAAAATTAATTCTATTATATATATTCAGTTATCCAGAATCGGCTCGGTCCTGTTCCTGCCGTTTAAAAGGGATTCTACTACAATTATTTTTAACTATAATTTTGTGTTATTTAATTTACTACTAATTTTAGAAATGTAGATGAAAAAATTTACACGAATAATTTTAGAATAACCAGATGCAAACCAAACGTTTTATTACCGAAGCCAAAAAAAAAAAAAACTCTTCGCTTATACATTTTTCTATTCAATGTCTTGCAAAATTTTACATACACAGAAACATTTCAGGTAACGAACTCATCAAGTAATTAAGAAAATAAAATGGGAAGGAGGCATTCGAAATTTTGAAATTTGAAATCTGAGAAAAGAATTACGATTGTAAACCTCTAATCTTCTACTCTCCTACCCCCTTTTTCCCCCACAATGTTTTCCACTCCTAATTTTAAACCTCTAAATAATTAAAATGAAAAGTTCGTAACTATTAATTTTAATGGCGTCCAGCAGAAGTGTTCATTATAAGACCGAATGGATGGTTGAAATTTCAGTGATCGTAGATCACTAATACCCTCTTGGAGCAGCCTGAGAAATGCATCATTATTTCCTAAACAGAATTTATTGTTTCAAGTTTTTCGATTACAGTTCTTGAAATAACTTTTCATTTTTGAAGGACTTTCGAAAGGAAACTGCCTTATAATCATGTTACACTTCGAAAAATAACGAAATCATCGTGTATCTAGGCCGTTCATCGGAATTTGGATCCATACTGAAGTATCAGATTTCAGCGGTGTTAACCATGCAGCCGGCCCACCAGTGGCTGAGCAGTAAATTGTTGAACACTCGTAGTTCGGATCGGGGTCTGAATCCTAGCGAAAGGGCTGGCTGCATGAGCAACTCGCATACGAGCGAGTTTGCTTTAGAAAGTTCTCCACGAAGGCATACCTTTCCTTAGGCAGATAGCCTTCGAGTTCTTTGCCGTAATTAAATAAACCAAACGAAACCAACCACGCAGTCCCTCATTAGCAATCATAAAGATAGTAACTTAAAATAGCATCGTAATATAAAGGATGGATTAAAGAGACTATAGATATTTAAGATTGGAGAATTTCCTTGGGAGTTATTCGCAAGCGTATACAATATATATATATTCAGTGTACAATGACTCTGAACTATACTCATTGCCAAATGATATTGGGAAAATGAACCTCAAAATGCTAATGTTTTTATTATATACTTCATTTACCAAATTTCATTTTTACGTGCTTAATAAATATGTATAGTATTTAAAAATTCTGAATTTTTTTTATTCCTAATTATTTAAAATTTCACTTTAATTAAAAATTTTAATATTAAGTGCTTTTTTTCGTTATTATTAATGCTATTTGCTGTGACAATATTGAAGTGTTTGAGAATTTTTTAAGAATGGGATGCTTGTTCGAGAAACTTTAGGATTCGTCCGTCCCTTATTAAAATACTGCTGAACTTTATGTCCTAACAAACCCATTTTACTTCAGAAAACATTAACTATCTTTACATCAAAGTGTCCGCCAACGGCCAAAGAGGTAAAAGTCGCCGATACTAGTGGTTCTGTCCATGGTTCGGATCCCGGCGAACGAGCTGGCTGCATGCGCGTTTTCGTGGTTTTCTTAATGTGTAACGTGTATAGGAGCCAGCTTCCAATAGAAAGTCTTCCACGAAGGCATCCTCCTCTTAGACAGATAGCTCTAGTGTGTTTTGTCGTATCCTAATTAAAACAACTCTAGATCAGATAATGATATGTTTCTTGGACATGAGTTACCATTAAACTTAAGATGTCGTAAGGAATTGGCTTCTTTCTTACCGTGGGTCTTCGTGGCGTAATTAGAAGGACGCCCATTTAGCCATCCAGTATCCCGTATATCGAACCCCCAAAGATATTGCTTATTTTTAATGTTTCCTGCTTTAGTGAAAACCTAATGATTCTACACAATCATGACTATTGTTTTTTCATTGTTGATACAAAATGCACAGTATGGCAATAAACCCAGTTCTTCAGTGAGAAGCTTAAACTATCACCACTATCTATCGATCTGAATTCCACTAGTGTGATTTCTGCCGCTGTTGCGCCACCACGTGATTTAAATAATATTTTCATTATTTCTTCATAAAAAAATTTCCATTATCTACGTCGGGCTGTCATGCATATGCAACAGGGGTAAAGATCAGTTATCAACAACACTAAACACACACTGCATAAATCTTATTGATATTCTCAAGGACAATGGGAACGAACATTATTCTTTTTACTTTACTGTTGTTCTTTCACTGTATGTTCCTGTCTCCATTTCTAACGTCTTAATTGGTGCATTACCTTCGCACTAGACAGAGCTGAGTGGCTTAGTGGTTTAGTCTTACCATTTTCTTTGATAAGTTTACTTGTTTAAATTCTGAAGGGCTGGAACCCTACGAAAGGTTTTCTGGAAATGTGACCATAATAAAAAAATTACAAATAATTAATAATTAAAATTAAATAAAATGTAAAGAACTCATAGAAATTTAAATATTAAGAACAAATAGTTAAATAATAAATTAAAATATTGAAGCTCATCTATAAGGTATTTCTCCCGCCTTTTTAGCATGCCTTCTTGGTGTAGTGGTCAGCACGTTCGGCGCGTATTCGAGAGGTCCGTGGTTCGAGTCCCGGCGATAGCATTCCACATTTGTCTCTTCTCCTGCTTCAAAAATACCTAATGTTTCTAGAGTGGCGCCTCAACTAAAAAACAAAAGGTGGTGGATGATGATTCTCCATCACCAGGATTTGGCGACTGGGGACCCTAATCCTCACTCCCCCTTTCAAAGAGAGAGTATATAAGGTAATTCCCCCGCCTTCGGGGTGCAGTAGTAAGCACGCTCGGCGCGTATTCGAGAGATCCGTGGTTCCAGACCCGGCGAGGGCATTGCACATTTGTCTCTTCCCTTCCTTCAAAAATACCTAATGTCTCTACACATCTTATTTGGTGCTCCGCCTGGAATTGCAATTTCGTTCAAAAACTAATTAATAGCGGATTCAGGCAGCGACTGGTTTTAAGCTCTACAACTGCTATTGCTGCTGCTATCTATCGTTTAAATTTTCGTATTTTGAAACTTGAGTATCCCGTGAATTTGGTTTCGATCACGTACTCTTCAGGCTTCGTTTCTTAACTATCCCTAAATCTTAGCAATAAAATCATTTTCGATTCAAATACTATACCATCATATGCTAAAACAACGGATTTTGTAACAACCCGATCTTGCGTCCGAAATGGTTACCAATATAAAACTCTAAAACAGGTGCTGTTACAAATAAGTACAAAGTTTCAATATGTTTTAATGATGAATGATCTAATAAATATTGTTAATTCAATATATATTTAATGATGTATACTGTAATCGTCTCTTTATCTATTTTTATATGCTCAGAAGGTTGTTGAAAAATTTTATACTTACATATGTAGTTTATTCAGGTTTTTATGTACATTAAAAATCTAGTGAATGAAAAAGAACTCTAACTGACAAAGTGAATATGAACCTGCTTTATCGTTAATGCATTCTTATACCTCATCTTATTGCACATATTAAAAGAATCAATGTTTTATTTCGAGGAGAAGTCATAATTTGTCGGGAGTTTAATTACAAAGATATAACAAGCTAACAAAACATACATTTCAGTAAAGCTTCTTCCGTGATTATTTATTGATAATAATTAGAAGTAAAACGATTAAATTATATAGCGTACCGCGAAACACAGTACCGAATTATGTTGAAAGTAATGAAATTTTACGCCGTATTTAAAATGGTATTTCTAATTAAAATTCAATTTCACTGCCTAACTCTACAACTAAGTAACTACACTACACTAACTTCAAAATAACTACCTTATACTTTCACGATAATTATAGGAGAATAATTAACTTGATTTCTTTTAGTGTAGAATTATTGTTATGCAAAAATATAGAATGCGAAATCACTTATGAGAAAAAATCTGTTTTTTTTTAATGCTTACATATTAGATTATTCGAATAATTCAAACAAAGTAAAACTGATGACGTAAATATGCTTTTTAAAAAAACATTGTGAGATATCAGTAAGAAATATTCCTTTTGGTTTTCCCATTTGTACATTTACTACTAAGATGCCTCTGAACACGTATGATTAAACAAAACCGTACAAGTAAACTTCGAAGTTTTAAGTTCATGAAGCTCTAGACATGCTTCAAGAATGTAAAAGAACAGGATAAAGAAGAAAATTAACTGGATTTCTTTAGTTAAGAGGAAAAGATAAAAGTTGTTTAATAAGGAGGCCTGGAGGAAACTCATTTTTCTTGCAATAACTCCTTAAATGCACGAACAAATTCTTGATGGTTTCAAGAAAACATTGTTTGTAATCTTTCAACAATGCAGAATTTCGAAAGTAGTATTTTATAGCACTTTTACGCTACAAATTATGCACACACTATAATTAACCGAATTTAGAATTGTTTCGCGGCATTTTCTTTGTTAGGTAGGATAAACTGCATTCTTAAGGTGATTATAAACAATTCATATTCATAGATGTTTAAGGCAACCTCTTAAATTATACTTTCTGGAAAATTAGGTTTATGTAAAGCACAAAATTGAAACGTTTTATGGAAAACCGAACAGCGGTTTTGAGATTATTTTGTTATCTCCTTTTGGAAATAGGAATAGTTTTATTAAGATTTTCCACATTGCCTCGTTTATTTTCCAGAGCTGCTAGAACTTGTACTAGAATTACAACCAAATTATAGTGTGGGCTATAATTTTGAGGTAGCGAGTCTATTTACGTATAATAAATATTGAAAAATGATTAATTGAATTTTCTCCTTTCACAGGAAGAATTTTGTAGTAAATATGCATATTTATTAGATGGTGCTTTTGTGCGGTTCATAAACATAAACTATGACCGTGAATCCTATTTATGCATTTTTATAGTTTGCCTGCGCTTTAATTACGTTTTTGTAACATGAATTTAGTTTAGGTGCTACAATCTTCTGAAATTATATTTTAGGTGATTTGTGTGTTTATTGTTGGAATTTTCCCATTCGGATATTAGTATAGGAGATTTTCCATGTCGGCCTTGCGTAGTGTATTTTTTTAATTTTTTGGGGATTTAATTTTCCGTTGGGCTTTACTTTCCTGCTTCTCCGCTTTTCTAAGTTCTGTTACATTTATGAGATTCCCGATATTAAAGTAATTTAGGATGTTTTTGCATTCTATGCTAAGTACTTGTCCTTAACCGTTTATCACATTCATCGCAAAGAATAAGCTAATGTTCCAGAAAGATTTAAGTGTTACGATATGACCAGTTTCATACGTTCAATGACTTTATTACCTGATTTATAGTGTTCGAATGTGGCTGCATACCTATGAAAATATTCGAGCATATTCTTTGATTCCCTTTGCCACAGCTCAGATGTAATATAGTATTTATAGCCTCATACATTTTAAAAATATTTTTTCTGCATGACGAGTAGAACCTCTGAAAACCTTAAAAGTTATGAACATCATTTCCTAACACATAAAAATATTTTTAAGAAAGAATTTTTCTACGGGTGTTTTAAAGAAAAATATTCGGTAAAGACTATTAAGTTTTAACACAATTTTCCTTTAAAAAGACTCTAGCCAACTTCTCGTTAACATGCAAATACAAATTGCGCAAGAAATTGCATCTGCTCCTTTTGCTTCCCTACATGTAAGCACGTAATTTTTATCTATCTATTTGGTTTTTAACCCTGCTTAAAAATGCACTTATTTCCTTTTCTGTATAAAAGTACTTTCGCACATTATTAGATATGGGCAAGTAGATATAAATGAAGTATCAAGAAAAGTTAAAACTTATAAAAATCAAATCGCCCTAAAGTAGCAGCAGGAGTAAAAATGAAGTAAAATGAAATTAAAATAAGTAGTATCAATAAGTTTAAGAGCTAGAGCAAAAATATTGTATCAGCAACTGCAATGTGTAAGCATAAATATAAAGTTTTAACAGTTCTAATCAAGTAACTATTGAGCAGAGCATATACTAGTATACGGAACAATCGGAAATCAAATACGAAACAATCCGAAATCTAGCCTGTCTTAGTTATATTGCCAAAGACGAAAGATATTGCTTTACCTCCATCAACAAATATTTGTGTTTCGTGATGTAATAGCAAGCACAGCTTTCACTGAGTATCGAATAGTCGTACTATCCGAAGTAAGAAAACCTACATAGAATAAGAAAAAGAAAGGAAGAAGATACGTAGGCTTTATTAAGTTAATTGATAAAATAATTTCTGTCGATAGATCCAGCTTCGAACAACAGATCGGAGCAATATCTTTGCAAATACTACTTTTGTTTATATAACATGAAAAAAACACTTAAAGAAATATTCGTCTTCCTTGACATATGACATATATCTTGAAATGCGTAAGATGTACTATAACATAAATAGCAGGAATTTCCTACACGCCTTGTAAGCGCCTATTTTAAATATGATGCAGTTGTTATTGTGCAACATCTTCTCGGAAGGAAAGTTGCAGCATTTCATATTAGTAATGAAAATACTACTATTTTCTTCCAGGGGAAAAGTTACATCCTCTTAAAGGAATACTTACGTAGCTGACGCATAATTTTCTGAGGACATTTGTAATATCCCTTCTGAAATCTTTGGTGAAGTTTTACCCAGAGACTTTTTAAAACTAGTTTTTCAAATCGGTCTTGTATCTTCAATACGATCATTTGCATTTTATCCGCTATTTAAAAACAATTGATGAATTCTTCTTTTCGTCGTGAGTCTGTTTAACTCAATATTATTAGGCCCTTTTTAGACTTTTCCCACCTTTGACTCGCTTGGCATCTGCATATATTTTAGTAGCCTTTCTCAACTAGAAAATATTTAGAAAACATTGGTAATAATCGTTACGTACATGAGTGTTGTTATAAATAACTTGTTGTATGTATTTTGCTGTCTACGAATTCGAAATCCGTGGAAAGACTGTAATTAAAGCTTTCAAAATCACCATGAGGAATAGAAATGAACCAAACTATTCATTAAGTTATATTCATTCAAAAAATATCTTTTTCAATACAAAGCTATATAGAATTTACGATGAACTGGACAGTCAGGCGAAAATAATTTGTTTCTCTGTTAGTAGATTTTGCTTCATGATATAAACTGCAGTTTCTTTCTATTAGATATTCAGCCAAAATCTCTATCGACTTTTGGTGATTATAATCTTACTATTGAATGTCTTCATATTTTATCATATTTTGTTTTTAATATACGTTGCATACTGCATCGTTTCCCATCCTGAATTATTGTTTCCTAACAATTCAGCAACAACAGTGTCTAGATGTGTCTCAAAAATGTATAAAAGAAATATGATTTCCGGGTTGAATCCAATATGCAATCAAAACATTCCTTTTGCTGGATAGTTGGAAATGTTGGTAAAATTTGCATTGAAGAGATCTATGATCCAGCTGCGCTATTTAACTTTCCGTAATAATCCTTTTCATGGGAGTTGCGATAGATAGTTGATCAATATAAATTCTAAACTTCTTTGAAATCATTTACTTTCAAAAATATGTGTAAGGAAGAAAGAAGTGGCAATTTTAATGATTCTCATTAAATTGTGTCCTTTCTCTCCTTTTTCTAATTTTCGTCTGACAGTTGTAGAACAAAGTCTGTGTCTAGAAGGCTATGCAGGTGAGGCTTGTTATAACAACCCTTGCCCACCTACAGAAAAAGGGCGTTATAATGAGTGGTTGTAACGATGATGAATTAAATGTATTCTCCGGAGACTTTCTATACCGGTTGTTATAAACAGAAAGTCTACATAGAGAATGATTGTTATTGCGTACAGGGGTTGTATTTTATTAAACATTTTGTTGCCACTGAGAGTTATCAAAATATTGTTCAGGCGCTTAGAGTCTTGACCTCTTACACTAATAAGAAATACAATATATTGTTTGAAATTTTAAAATGATTAAAATGTTCCTTGACTTGGCAGAGCCACACCGAAGAAGAGGCGAGTGAAATACTTGCTTCAGAGAAGAAGAAAGAGGACATGAAGTTAAAACATAATAAATTATATTTTAATGGGAAAGGGGGACATTTTAAAGTCGTCTTAGGATTAAAATCTGTGGCCACGGCTGTACCGGCTGGCAATGATTCACAAATTTTCTGTGCCTATTTTTTTAATTTTTATAACTGAAAGATAGAATGAACATGGTGATTTTAAGCTAGGTACTCAATGCATAACGATCCTAGATTTAAAGGGGCTTATTAAAGGATAAAGTAATACTTTTACGCAATTAGTTGCATTTTCATAAAAATATTAATTCAAAATAGTAGAGACCCATAAAACATTTTACAGTGCATAAGCCCCCCAATGATGTACATAGCATTACTAGTACAACTACCAAGTAACGGAGGACGAAGACACCTGGTGGCTGATAGAGGTAAACAGGCGTTTGTCCTGCTCTCCCCCCCACACACACTTATCTAGAGACATCAATTTGCTGGAGTAGCGAAAGGCTACCTCCAGAGTTCATTGCAAATTACATTGACTTGCAAGGGCTTAGTGCATCTGAGTCATACTGTATTGTAGGCCTATGTTATAATACAAAAATATGACAAAGAATTGTTACTATTAGTATACTACACAGAAATATTGTTCTATGGAGAGCAATTTCAATTTATATCAATATACGTAGGTATTCGCTATATGTCATATATTATATAGATCATTATACTACGTAAACGCACGATACACGCTTCCTTAAATACGCTAAATAAGACGTTAAACTAAATAACATTCACAGTGCAAAAATACGACATTAAATTACGGTGCACGTAAAAGTCAATAATGCAAGTATTACATATTGCATGCATATAAAAATGCATCTACTCATATGAAGTATGCTGACTAAGACATTGAACTAAGTATAATACATTATACATAAATATAATATTGTTATGATACGCATGAGAATTCCATTATATACACTACACATGACACACTTAAGCATTTTTAATCAATACAATTATTAAAAGTGCTTAATTGTTTACATAAAATTCAGTAAAAAGGAGTTTATCTCAGTGAAATACAAAATGTGCAGATACAATATTCAATTATGATGCACAAATAAAAGAAAAAATCGCGTATATACATTGGCATTGATATATATTGATTACGACACACGGGAAAATCTATATGCATATTATATAAATCACATGCTACATAATGCATACGATTAGCACGTAAGTGCCTATATGAAGTATGCTAAAATAGACATTGAACTAAATAAAATACGTAGTGTATAAAATGCATAAATGGCAGAATAAAATATGCTAAATGAGATATTAATCTAAGTAGAGTATGCAACGCACAAATACGATGCTGAAGTTTTGACGCTCCTAAGATCTGTCTGTATTCAAACTTAACATTGCACATACTGCATGATACATATAATAATATAACACATAAATATCTTTAGAAGAGAAGCCGCCCAGAAGGGGTAGTGGTTAGGGGAGTCGACCGTGATACCGAAGGACCCGGGTCGAATCTCTGAAATGGTATGATTATAAATGTTTGTTCCTTTATAGGAGGCAATTGTAGCCGCCTAATTAGATACCTCCACAATAAAATGGCCACCAGGCCAGTGCTAAATATTCAAGGGCCTGCCACTGGATTAGGCTTTAGAAAATATGCCGAATAAGAGCTAATAATTTACACTAAATAAGACATTCTGTAAATGCTACATTGAGTTAGTATGCGTATATGAATCTATGTTTATGAATCTAACATTATAAAGCACGTAAATATCTATATACCAACCATACATGTTGTATACCATACCATTGTATACCATACATGCAATAGAATAAAACCATAAAGTGAGGTATTTGAAACTTTATATTACACAGCCCTGCAATACATATATCTGCTATTATTGGCTAGAGGACAAACGTCAGTGCTAATATACCATTACATTAGGAAGCAGATTACATGCATGAGGTTAACAGAAGTATGTACGATAATGATCTTAATACCTGGTTTGTGTCAGAGACATAGTCAGTTATATACTGGCCAAGATTTCATATTATCAGAAAGGGAAGAAAAAGAAACTTTACGTCTGATATAGATAAAAATTGTATTTCACATTAAAAAGTTAAGTTCATTTTAAACACAAATTGTTTTATTCAACTAAACCGCGAAAAGCTTTTCCATACACACGTAGATTCATTCGCTGTACTTTTCAGTTTCTAGATGTTAATATTTTACGGTAGTTATGAATGATGATTAGCTTCGATTGCGCTTATGTTCTAATTATTACAAATCGTGATTCATGTGAAATAATTTACTGCGAAAAAGGCGTGATACCTTCCCATATATCGGACAGACGCATAATTCTCAGATCCAATTATCTTCGACTTAAATAGCTGCCATAAATAACGGAAATCTCTTCCTGGCACTTCATTCTTCCCGGAAAGGAAAGGCACGCAGTTGCACCAGAGTTCGTGGCAAGCAAAGAGTCCCAGCAGAATCCATAAATAAGGAGACCTAGGCACCTAATGACAGCAGCAATATCCCCCGATATCATAGCAGCGACAGCCCTCACTCACGGAAAAGTTAACTAAGTGCTCTCGCCACGGCATTAATTCGTCATTAATTTGGCCGCCATTCCCCCAGAATCGATTTGCGCTCGACATGTTTAATGATCTCTCTCAGGCTTTTCGAAATTCTCATTAAGAAGCCAAAGTTAACGGTAGCGTCCCCCGTTTTGAGAAAAGGGAGTGATTAGGACCTCCCTTCCCAGCCCTTATGCATCAGAAAGTCGATTTAGAGATTCTGGTAGATTTGAGTTTTCCGATTACTTCTCCACCCTCATTGCGTTTTCTACCCTTCATTTGTGATGGTAGAAAATCCCCTTTTAAAGGATTTTCGTGATTAAAAGATGAAATTTCGTAAGGACCACTGAATTAATTGTGGGAACATCAGTCCAGTCAAATAGAGAGGGTGAAAAATAGATAATGGTGGATCTAAGGTGTTCTTCAGCAGTTGTGCAGAACTCTGCTTATTACATTTTATGCTGCTTAATAGCCAGGTTTATTCATGGTTAATTAAAATTAATGCACGTAAATTATTTTACCGAGAGAAATCAGTTCTTGAGCTGTAGGATGTATGAACTAATAATGCTCTCTCAATCACATGTAAATGACAAAACAAAGATTTCTTCAATAATATCACAAAGCGGAATCAACAATGTCAGTGATTCATGGAACCTTCATACTCCAGATTAAGATCGTTCGTTCACAGTGAATGGCATTCATACACGATTGTCATAGTCGTATATATCCAAAGTGTTATATCAAGATTGATATTTTAGGTTTTATAAAGTTTACTAAAACGCATAGTTAATGCATTGCTTTGTAAAGTTAATATGTTACCATATTTAATGTAAACATTGTTATTCTATTAGTATATCGTATTGCACGGCTAATGTATTGTGTGATTCATGTATCACATTGCATGGTTAATGTATTGTATTGTTAATTTAACATATTGCATGGTAATGCATTGTATGATTAATGAATGGATCACATTGCATGGATAATGATTTGTATTGCATTGTTAACGTTAAGATATTGCATGGCCAGTGCATTATTTAGTAATATTGTTAACTGTAGGATGAACGGTTTGATTTATTTGGTTATGACAATGCATGCGATGCTCTTTGCCTTAGTGAAGAACTTTCTGAAGTAAACTGGTTCGTATCCACGCTAGATATTAAAGATGAACGACAAGCAGTCTATCATTTTATACGTTAAATCGGCCAAACATATTTTATGTGCATACAATAAATACTATTGTGAAAATGTTATGAATATAATACTTCATAAACTTATATATAAATACTTCATATTATGAAGTATTTATATATAAGTTTGAAAACAGTATTATGCGTTGATCGAGTATATAATGCAAAAGTGGCAGCGAGATTAGTAGCATGTGTTAAATATGCCAAGTATTTACGTACATGATCATTTGCATGCTAAGTAGGACGTACATAATAATTTAGTATATAATGTTTTACATTGATTAATTGGTGTTCACTGTTAGGCACAGCACATGTTAAAACGATTACAAGAGAAAACGTAGCGCGCCAAGAGCGCAAGGCGGAAACACAGTCGTACAAAACATCTTGGGAGAGAAGATAACAAAAAGAAAATATGGCAGTTCTAAAAAACAGGGGCATAAAACATTGTTGTAGAAAGTAAAGCGGTTTTAAAACATTGTCGTGAAAGATACTGTGGTGAAAAATAAAGCACCTACAAATCAGCGCATGACAATAACATTGCAAAGTGTGTCTTTGAGGCTCTAAAAGATTTAAATATATATTCGCATAATGATTTATGAGCGCAAGAAAGAACGAAGAATGTTTTAGCTTCTCATATTTTTGGATTCATTAATAATTGTTTGCTACAAATAGAAGACACTTGAGCATAAAAAACTGAAAATGAGTAGAAAATTGATCCCACATATAACAGTTAATAGAATTTTAAACTTATGTTCGTAAGTATTAAACATCATCATTTAATTAAGGTACAATAACACGCCGAACAAATATTAATTTAGAAGTCAAATAACAAAAATCAGAGTTATATTTTCAAATTTTCACAGGACTAGTTTCGATGGTTTTTACCGAACCACCGTCCTCAGCTGCAAAAGAGCAAATGAACGAGATAATATGTAATGATTAAGTAAGATAAGATAAGAAAGGCTGGACAGGAGACATGCCACTGGCTTATCTCGTTCATTTGCGCTTTTGCAGCTGAGGCTGGTGGTTCGGTAAAAACCACTGATTTTTGTTGTTTGACTTCTAAATTTATCATCATTTAATTAATGTGTTTCATGAAGTTGTACTGGCAGTTTTTTATGAAAAATGCAGTTTAAATGTTGGAAAAAGGAAGATGACGGTACTTACGTTAAAATTGTTTAATTAATTATGAAACTATAAAATTGTTTTTTGACTTTGTTAATCTGATATTATTTTAGTAAAACTTAAATCTTGTTTTGTTTCAAGTAGTTAAATAATTATCATAAAAGTAATCCCATTCAATTATTCATCTTCTCTTTCCTAATTTTCTAGACTATAATTTTCATAACAAACTGCCAACACAACTTTATGCAAGAAATTAATTAAATAATAACGTTTAATAGTTAATTTTGAAATTTAAACAGTTGATTTAAAATTCCATTAATAGCTATACGTAGGATTAATTTGTTTTTGTTGTTAATTAATTTGTCATTTTCAATTCTTGAATCCTTTTCTTCTCGCCTTTTTAAAAAAATTTTCTAATTAATCCAAAGATATGAAATATATAAGTAAAAATACTCCTCATTCCTTCTAGCGCTTACAAATCATTATGCGAATAACAACTTCTAAAGCCTTTTAAAAGACACGTTTGTCATGTTATCGTCATGCGACGATTTGTAGTTGCTTTATTTTTACAACGATGTTCTTTACGATGATGTTTCCGCATTGCGTTATATTTTTCACTCGGTTTTCGTCCGCGATGTTTTCGGGGACACTATTAAAACACAGCACAAGTCAAACAATTGTTACCACAAAAATTCCCGCATTGTTTTATAACTATACTTTGTTCCGTATGGGCTCTACAACTCTATACCTACACAAAATGGTATTTCCGGCAGGATATAGTCTCACCGACAGGAGCTTGGTCACTTTATCGATTGAACCAGTGAGGCTGATATAAACATATACGTATCTATTGCGGACCTGCTGTCTACTATATGATTAAAGTAAAGTATATGTTACTGGGTGCTGTCAGTTTACTAGATCAGAGCTTACGTGCCACACAGAAAAATTTTACACTCTGAAAAATTCAGAGAATCTGCATATTATGTCGAATTTCAGAAAACGTAAGGGACAGATACTAATGAAATTTGGTATTTGCATTTTTAACAGAGAAAGAGGTGTGCCATTGGAAATACTTTTCTGTACGCATGATTTTGAGTAAAACTCATAGTGCAGAGATGTCCAAAATCCACGTTGTGATATCGAATAAAAAATTAGTCTAATAAGGGACATTGTCCCCTCTCGCAGCCAGACATATTGCACAGCGTGACGGCCTACTGGACAGGAGACAGTTGAGGACTTCCTGGGACAGTCGATCCTACTCTTGCAGCAAGGCAGTTTCCAATTCCGGGTTATTTCTCGGAGGGAGATGACGAGATGAAATTGCCAATCCATGTGCCGAACATCCTCTCTTTCCAAGTAACTGTTGACTAGCTGAGCCCTATGTGGATGAGAATTTCCGTCCAGTAACAGGAATCCAGGACCAATTGCTCTCCTAAAAATCGAACATAGGGCTCTAAAATCTTCTTTGTATATCTCATAGCAGCCAGGGAGTCTTATTGCAAATACACGCAGGGGTGTGTGGCCGTCCAGTATCATGTCTGCCCAAACCATTATATCACTACCTCCGTAATCATCCTTTTCACTGATGCCGGAGGGATCCAAGCTTTTTCTAGATTATGACGAGAATCCGTGTCTAAGCTGAATCAAAACTCATATGGAAAAAGCACGGTGTTCTACTGAAGTTGTTCCAACATGCATGTTATCTGAATCATGCTAAACCCGCTGTCTTCTGTGCTGAAGTGAGCGGGACGCAAATAGTAGGTCTTCTGGCATACAGCCCTATCTCCTGGGCAGGTAACGGAGACAGGCCATCTAACGTCTACGAGTTAAGCATGTGTATACCAATATTTTTCCACCATCTAGTGTTTATTGTGTAACGTTCTACTGTCTATCTGTTGTGTAGAATCTGGAGAATCAGTGATTGCACCTAAGAAGGGTTAAAACTACCCTTTATTAAACTCTTTAAAATTTTTACAATGCGTCAACTTAACGCTAACATACTACGCCTCTGCTTGGGCGGTAACTAGAACAGTAGAATCAAAACACAGAATTGGAGATATTCAGAACTAGTAGAATTAAACTACAGGGCTCAATCAACCCTGTATCATACAGCGCGTAGATGAGCCTAGTGGCAGCGAGATAACAGCTTTTAAGCCACGTCTAACCAGCAATAAATGCTAAGCCACAGCTTGCTCTCACACTCTTTCCCTACCAGAACATCGATATTTAAACTTTTTCTCCCATTGGTAGAATTTGCATTCCTCACACGCGCTACCAAATTTAAATATTCTGGCACTGACAATTACGGGAATGAAGGCTTATAGGAAAGTAACTTAAAATTAAATTCAACTGGTTATTTAAAATAAATATAAATCCCTACATTTGTCCATGCCAGAATTTAACTAACTTGGATAAAAATGTCCTTAAAGACCTGTTGCAAATTGATAAATTCTACAACTAACAAAACATTAAACCCGATTACATTGAAATTTAAAATTTAAAATTATAACAGAAGGATCGTTTTACATCATAGTTCAGTTGCACTTTTCTTCATCATGTTTCAATTGGGCTTCAGTCATCTCCTTCCAGTCATCTGGAAGGAATACTTATGAATACATGATTCTAACAATAAATCACACTTTAACTTCACTGTACAATCTTTTATTAAGTTTCTAACCTTTTTGCACTTAGCGTAGCTTTTTCAGCTCTTCACATTACGGTGTTTCATGCATTCACAATTCTTCAAATGCATTCATGCTTTAATTTTAAACTTTAATCCCCTTTTGGCTCTCCATAATGTGTATGGGGTGAAAACGCAAGTGTAAAGTGTTGTAGTAGACAAATCTCCACCTAAACGCACATCGACTTGTTAGCACATAACAACCTTTTTAGACACCCCTAAATTCATTCCTAAATTCTCCATGAGCTAATAAACATGAAAATTAACTGGTCGGTGGAGAGCCCTACAAAACACATGCATACCAAATAGTTCCTGCATTCATCTTAAATGCATGCAAGCTTTCGCTCAAAATCGCATGATTCGATTTAACTAAAATTCCTTTTGAGCGAACTCAATTGACTACATTAAACTTTAAATGCATTAACTTTTACATTTTGAACTTTTAGCACTAAATACATATTATAGATGCTCTTCTGAGCTTTAAACCTTTATTAAAAGTATCATTTACTTTAACACAACAGATATTTCAATATTTTACAAACAAATGCTTTTAAGACAATAGAGAATAAAATGAAAATTTTACTTGAATGAATCCTTTTCTTCTCCAAAAGTGAGAACCTAAAATAAATTTTCATTAACAAGTACTAATACGAAGCTGCTTGTATCAGGCCAGATCTTTTGACGCGTTAACATAAATAGTCTTTCGACAAATAAAACCGAACTACCAGTTCTTTACATTAACATGCCATTTCTATAATACACTATACTTTCTGCTTTCGCCAAATAAAGCTAAAATAACTTTAGTCCTCAATCGAGGCAATAGCTTTTATCATGTAACTTCGTATTTGAAACATTTTCATGCAACTTTACATAAAGGATTTATAGAAAAATTCACTTATCTCTGTTTTTTGAAGCTTGGTATTCAGCCATTCTTTTGTTGCAGAATTGTGTCCAAGTCAGCTGGTTCATGTAAGAGACTTTTCGTCTCTGCTTCCTGTCCGCTGGTGGAAATTGGCTTTTCCTTTTTTGTTTCCTGATGAGTGGTCTTTTAGGATGCACTGGCGGCATGTCTCGTCTTTTCCTTTTACTGTCCGGCAAACTGGTTCTTTGCACATCAGTATTCGAGGACGCTTGCCTGTAAACTCAGGTTATTTCGATCTTTGCTCTGTGCCTTAAACTTCGGCAGGCCTCTTCTTCATTTTACCGGCCGGTGGTCTTGTTTGTAGTAATCTTTCTGTACGCCACCTCCTTGATGTAACCTGGAGCTGTCTACTCCGAGACCTGGTCATAAGGGCGATGCTAGTTTCTAGCCGGGACGTTTCTTTCACCTTGAATTTTTTCTTCTCTGGATCTTCCACACGTTGAGGGATTCTTTTATCCGGAATTCTTCTACTGATCTGAGATCTTGTATTTTCTTTAGTTCTTTGCTTTTTTGAGGGGGTGGAAGTTGTGGTGGGGTCAAAATTGCCCCTGAGAAAGCCGCCGCTTCTGATTCGGGAACCTGCAAGAAATTATGTAAAACATCAAAATCTTTACGATCATAATAGCCCTTCAATTGATCCGGACTAGCCGTTATTCTTTCTCCCGAATCTGTTATTGAGTAAATTACAGCCCCAACGATCTGCTGTACAATGCACGACCCTTCAAATTTATGGGCGAATTTTGATACGACATTTTCTGGTGCAGAAGACAAAGTGAATTTTCTTTTCAACACCTTATCCCCCACTTTAAAATTTGATTCACGGCTTTTCTATCGTAATAAAATTTCTGTCGCTCTCTTGCTACATTGGAATTTTTCAAACCTTCATAGATCATAGATCATTTTTCCAATCTTTGCCTGTTTAAATTCTCGGTCTCGCTCTTGAACAAAAAAAAAGTTTGTCTAAAGGAGTCAACATCTTCCTACCCAGAAATAATTCAGCGGGCGTTCTACCCTTTGTATCACCTTAGCTGTTCCTACAGCATAGGCTAGTTCATAAACGGAGCCATCCCAGCGTTTATAATAACTTTTAACGTGACTTCTAATTATTTTAACAGAATTTTTATTAACTCTTTCCGCCATGTTTGTTTGCGATCTGTATGGGCCATTTTCTTATGCCGTGTGTCAAGCCCTTTACCCAAGTTCTCAAAAGTTTGACTAACGAATTGCCTACCATTATCGCTTATTACTTTTAACGGTGCACCGTATTTTAAAATATATTTATGTAAGAACGCATCGCAACTATTTTAGATGACGCTCGCTTTAAAGGAATTATTTCTAACCACTTCGAAAAATGGTCTGCAATTACCAAAAGATATCGGTTTCTATTTAACTCACTTTGGGGAAAAGGTCCAAGAAAGTCTTTTCCAAGGATCTTGTTAGGAAAAGTCGCGTGAATACTATTTAGATACCGGGCCGGGCTATAATTAACGTCGTTAATTAATTGACATAACTTACAGGACCTGACATACGCTGTTACTACCTTCTGTAGTTGCGGAAAATACACCGTCTCGCGTACTCTACTCACCGTTTTCCTCACCCCTAAATGACCGTCTGTGCGGCTGTCATGAAGTTCCTTCAAAATACTCAACCGTAGTGTAGCGGAGATGGCTGGTTTCAGTTGGTGGTTTTCATTTGTTGATTTAGTATAGAACAACAGATTATCTATAATCTCGTAATTTTGGGCCCTATTTCTAATTGCAGCAAGATGTGCATGTTCAAAATTATCTGGATCCTTTAATTAAGCATAGATATTACCGAATTCTGGATCCTTCGGCAATTCAGCTATAATTGTTTCTCGGGAATCTAAAACTTTAGAAATTAAAATAGCACATTTTATTTGATCCCCAGTTTTATCCAGTTTAATTCTTCACAAGGCGTCGGCCACTGAATTTTCCTTTCCGGGAGTGTGCTTAATTATCCAGTTGTATTCTTGTTACTTTAAGGTCCATCTAATTAATCTAGGAGTTAAAGTCTTTCCAGAATATAATATACCTACGGCCGCATGATCAGAGTAGATTGTAACTGGGCCTTTTCCAAAGTAGACCCTAAACTTCTGAATTGCCATTAACACTGCTAACGTTTCCCTTTCTGTTGCTGGGTAGTTCCTTTGTGTCTGACCCAAAGGTTTGCTGAAAAATGCCAAGGGATACCCTTTCTGAGTGAAAACCGCACCTTCGGTGTAATCTGAAGCATCCGCCGAGATTTCCAATTTCTCATCCCCCTTCCTGGAATTTTAACACTGGGGCACTAATTAGAGCTGTTTTCAATTTTTCAAAAGCGGTGTTTGCCTTCGCTGTCCATGCAAACTTGGATTTCGTTCGTTTTAGAACTAACAAAGGTTCAACAATATGGGTAAAATTTTGAATAAACGAACGATAATATGAGCACATGCCAATAAAATATGAAAGTTTTCTTCTCCGTATTTCACGGCGGATAATTTTTAATTGCTTTTAATTTAGAATCCTCAGTTTCGATAGCCTTAGCCCAGATTATGTATCCTAAATATCGCAGTTCCTTAGTTGGGAATTGACATTTTACGGCATTTATAATTAAACCTGTTTTTATACTAATGAAAAAACTTCGTGGAGATCTTCCACGTGTTGTTCAATAGTGTCACTAGTTATGCTAATGTCGTCGAGATAATCAAAGTGGATTTTTCTAGTTCGGGACGTAAAATTAAATTCATAGCCCGTTGCAAAGTTGACGGAGCCCCGCAAAGCCCAAACGGCATGCGTAAAAATGCATCAGTGCCCGATTTTGTAATAAATGCTGTTATATTCACATCTTCTGGTTTCTAGGCTATTTCAAAGTAGCCTGAAGGAAGATCAATAGTGGCCATGTATTTTGTAGACCTAATTTTCCTTATTATTTCTTCTATTACCAGTAAAGGGTAAATAGGGAATTTAGTTATGCTATTAAGTTTTCGGCAATCGATCGCAAAACGATAAGCTTTATGATCCGAAGGGGGCAAGTTATTTCTCTTTCTGCATAGCACAACTGGGCTAGCATATTCACTGTTGATGGGAATAAATATTTTATTCCTTAGCATTTGTTCTATGTGTTCTGATGTTCTATTATTGATTTTTATCATATCGATAATGTTTTGCTTTACAAGGTTCGCTTGATTTTAGTTCTATCGCATGGGTAACAATTTGCGTATTCCCTGGCTTCTCAGAAAATAACGTATTAAATCTACTTACGAGTTTTTCCAGCTTGGCTCTTTCATCTTCTTTTAGATGCTGGAGATCGATATCAGGAATATTTTACCCCTTCCAGCACCTTTGGCATCATATCCAAGAAAATAGCCCTGAGGAACTCTGTACCTAAAATTACATTGTTTTGCAAATTTTTAACAATTTCAAAACTTCGCTTTTTTACCTGAACGTTAAGCGATAGTTTCCCGATACATTCGCAAACTTTCCCTTGTGCGGCAACGCAATTTTTAAACAATCTTATTCTTCGGAAATTTCTATAGTAGAATTTTTGCCTTAAAAAATTTCCTTCCGCGCCGGTGTCCACGAGTGCTTCTACGTGTACGTCTTTCAAAAAATCCTGGATTACCGGTAGTTGGGAATTCTTGACTACCATAGCTTCTTGACTACATTCAACTTAGAGGGATTTTGCGATGTACAGGGGCATATCGAATATATAACGAATAGAGGGGCCTCAATTTCTCAGGCCCCTCTATTTGTTTAAATTCTTCTTTCCGCCTGATGTTTGCTGGGTGCGATTGCGGTCTTTGGCTTTACCGTTTTCATTCTTGCTCGTTGACGGCGTAGTTAGAAAGTATTATATTTTATTGTATTTGTTTCTTTCTGCGGCCGGCTGTCGGGAGAACTGCTCATAGTGTCTCTGGGTAGGAAATCTCGAATTTTCCGTTATCCGCCGATTCTGGAACTTTATGACTAATTCGAATAGCTCTTGCAGCAATCGTGGGTTTCTCAGCTCCATGAAATCTTGTACTGCGGGTAATAATCTTAGTAATATAATTTCAACTACATTGTTATCGGGTTTCCTTCCATATAGTATTTTCACTAGTTTGACTTTACGCAGGATAAATTCTGTCAGGTGTTCAAGTTTTCGTTGATAAAAGCTGTAGAGGTCGGCTTAACGTTTCGCACGATTTTTCACGATAGGGAAGGCCTTTAGGAGCGCCGCTTAGAAATTTTCAAAATTGTAGGCGAGAACTCCGACATACCCGAGTAAGCATTTTCCAATTCCTTTCCACCAAGACTCCGCCTGTCTTCGGAGGGCACTCGAGGCGATAGCTACATTTTGTCTTTTGGGCACCGGATATAACTGAAAGTGCGCCTCAAGGGATTCCAGGAATGAAGTGACAGAGTTTTTACCGTCGAAACCACTGCTGGTTTAATTGCTGCTATCATCGTCTGTATTAAAAAGCCAAATCCATCCAATGGACTTGTCACCATCGGGTCTACGACTTCTGTCTCTTGTAAGGATAATTGTCCGTCCTGATTATTTGCCATTGGATCCGAATAGGATGTTCGGGCACCAGATGTAATGTTATACTGTCTATCTGTTGCGTCTCTGCTTGGGCGGTAACTCAAACATAGAATCAAAACTCAAAATTGGAGATATTCACAAATAGTAGAATTAAACTACAGGGCTCAATGATTCCCGTATCCTACAGCGCGTAGATGAGTCTATGACAGCAAGATAATAGCCATTAAGCCACGTCTAACCAGCAATAAATGCTAAGCTGAAGCTTGCGTTACAACCACGCACAAAGATTTCCCAGACTCTCTTACTTTCCCTAAAGTAACTTAAATTTAACTGGTTATTTAAAATAAATATAAATCCCTGCAATTGAAAAATTTAAGAATTTAGATAAGATGCATGGTCATACAAGAGCTACGTGGAGGTACAACGGCCACATTTTTTGATACAGAGCATGAAAAAAAGGTACTGCAATACCAGAATATAAATCAGAGAACATAAAATATAAAAATAGTACAATAAATAAGAAGTACAATGTAAATGTTTGTAAGTAGTAAAATAAGTAAGTAGTACTATAATGTATTCTTCTCGCTTTCTTATCTATTTTTCATGTCTCCTGCTTCGAAATAGCCTATTGACTCTACAATACAGTATAAAAGTGCATTTAGTGGACAGGTGATAGGTGACGGAGGGTGGCACACTAACGTACACCTGAAACTCGTGTTCCAGTGCAGCGTACAACTGACGAGAGAACTGTGAATCTGAAGCAGTCTGTCTCGCTGCCAAATAACGATCCTCCTTTAAATAACGAAAGTGCCAAGTAACGATCCTCATTCATCGTTGTGGAGATTGTCCGATCTTGTCTAGGTTTTCTGGATATGGATATGTTTCCAGAAATTGCGAACGACAGTGGGTGTTGCACTGAGCTAATCAGCCACCTGTGCTCATGATTGGTCTGCCTCCAATCTATCGCCAATTACATTTCATTCTTTCATTCCTAATGCTGAATGTTCGTCCCTACTCATTTTACATGATACCTTATAAAGTTATTCAATACTTGTAAGAAACAATGCGAATGTTGTGAAGGAGTACGAGGACATAAATTGTCGATTCCCTCGTAGCTTATATCTCCTCCACAATCACAGCCACATGCACTTAGACGCTCACGTATTTGCATAATTCTTCGGCAACATAATTAGTACCCTTGGGTAAATAGATTTCGTAAAAATAGACATAATTTGTAAATTTTCTTAACTTTGCACACGCGTGTAATTCAGCACTATTGCAGGGCCACTTAAATACCGGGAATCACAGCATACATTTAGTAAGATGGGTTGTATAAAGTACTAAATGTGGAATAAATTACTTGATATGGAGACTAAAAAAACTAACTTTTTAATTTGAGCTGGCAGTAGAAAAGTTCTTGCATGTTTGTAACTGAATAAAGAGCTGGGAATACCCTCAATTAATTAACTGATTAAAGAAAAGCACACGAAGAAGACCTGTCTAAAGGAACAATACCTTTTTGCAAGAACGTTTAAGAAAAACTGGCTTGTATATTCATTATATATTAGGAAAATCATGAAATTCTCGAAGTCTCCAGATAGCCAAACTTTTCGTTGAGATTAAAAATGTCTTTGAAAGGACTGTCGGTGAACATTTTAATGAAACAGCTAATTTACTACAATTTATTTATAGCATAAGTTTACTTATAACTAGTTTTTCTAAAATTAGTACCATGGAGGAATCGCAACAGGAATGAATATTTTCGACCAGTTTCAAATGTAACGATTACAAGAAGGAACTGGAGATCCTTTGTTTACATTTGTATTATTTAGCCCCCTGTTCGTAACATAATGCTTATCAGATGTACGAATTTGTCTTTACCAAAGGATTGAAGGCAGCGTCTCTGGTTGATCAAGTATACATATGTAACCAAGTTGACAGTGCACATATGCAATCGCCTATGCTCCTCCGGTATACGAAACATATGGCAGCCGATATCCCTAAGTATTTCGCCGATCAGGATGTCTTCATAATCTTATCGAACTGAGAAAATCAGGCGAATTTCACACAGATTTTATTTCCTCATTCATCGCCACTTATTACCAAGCCTAGTGCACGTACAGGTTGACACAAGGCCGGCCAACTGTGCGTTGCCGAATGTATTAGAATCTCCAAGCTTATTATTTGAACATCTCGTACTGAGCGAAGTTTCAAAGAGGATTTACTTATTTCTATACCTAGAAGTTAATTCTCTTCCGGACTGACTTCTTGACTTATTTCTATACCTTCAGTTGTGCCCTTTCGTTTGTATGGTGTGATTGTTTGTTGTGTCTGTGTTGTGTTGTTGATATGTGTTTTTTTCCTTATTTTAATTTGTTTTTAATAACACAGTTTTTTTATTTAGTTATATTTAGTTTTTTACTTTCCTGTTGTGCCGTCTATCCAGCTTTTTTAATATAAGATAAAAGAAAGGAAAGTGAGAGAGAGATTGGGAGAGAGGGTTTAAATTGATACTGATTTGTAGTGGCAATCATGCTGGATGTGATTATGCTGTTTGTGATGTGAATGAAACACCCCTTTTTGATCATAAGATCACTTCGTGATCAGGCGGGTTGGGGTGTTTTCAGCAAACGTACCTAGAAGTTAAGTTTCATATCAGGTCACGCTTCTTTGTGAATAAAACTGTCGTCTTCAGCCGCAAGTCGTTTTATAGGAGTTTTGCTCATCGGCAGTTAACCAGATTCCTGCAAGATTTCTGTGTGTTCCCTCAGCCAGCCTTTTACTCAGAGTTGTCTTCAGTTGAGGCCCTATGAGACAATATTGACTGCTGAAAACAAAGTTTGAGAATACAAACTGTATATACCGTTTGTTCGAAATATTTTCTAAAAATGTTTCTAAATAATTCATAAATTTAAAAATCTGCGTACAAGAATTTGCCTGTATAATTTTGGAATTAGTGAATATATGACTGAGCATATTAGAATAAAAAATGCTTTCAAACATTTGAAATGTTTATTTAAAATTCTTGTTTGAATTAACTCTTTCTTGGTGCTGATAGGAAAGAGCTTATCTGAATTTATCTTCTGTTTAAATAAATATTTGATTGGTTGAAGCGTTTTAGTTAAACTTTGAAATTGTTTCGAATTAGGCTTCGTTATGTCTAAAAATTGTATGAATAAAGTAGCAAAGACAAAAATGATTGTATTTGTAATTAAAGAAAATAGTTAACTATAAAATGTTTGAGGCCAAACTTGCAAATTATGCCGGATTAGTTTCAAGTAAAGAGAAATGAAATAATTTAGTATGACAGAGAAAATAAAAAGCTTGCTTAAATAGCTGTGCTTGCAGCTTTAAATAATACTGAACGGAATAACGAATTATGCTTCGAATTATCATACAGGATAAAAGATATCATTATAAATAAATTTGAGGTAATATGTGAAAGTTTTTGTACTAATTATTTTTACTTACAGCTTCGCTTACATTTAACTTTATCAGGAACTATTTTAGTTAAAATTGTGTACAATAATAACCTTAGTTATGTAATATAATTACATCAAAACATTCAAGAATTTTATGCCCAAAGAAAAAAAGTTGCCATTTGCAAAACACTTTCTGTGAGAAAGATACTTACAAGGTATACATCCGAAGAACTCGAGGAGAGATTCGTGGCTATATCTTCATTTACTCTGTAATTTAGTCAGCTTCAAAACTGTCGTTCTTGCAGCGGTTTTTCCTCTGCATTAGTGGCAATCTCAAAATGGAAAATATACACAGTTTTCCATAAAACTCCTTGGACGGACTGTATTTATATAACCATTAACTGCAATTATAGTATGCTTCCTATTACAAAAATGCTTTGAATAAAGAACATACAGATTAACATATGTTCTTTGTATTTTTTTATATATTATTTTGAAATTTTAAAAATATTTTTTTTTTCAAAATTTAGTAAACCTAACTTTTTATACAATTCTTCGGTTCCTATAGTTATATTTAGTAATGGTTTATGCTCATTTAAGAAATTAAACAGAAAAGGAATGACGCTTGTTTGACAAATATCGATCGAGGTCAGTGGTCGTACAAAAATCGAAGAGTGAAATGTTTCAATTTCTACGCACTTAAAAAATAAATAGTTTAGACTCTCTGGAATTAATAGATTAAATAATGAGAATTGCTATGTTGATTAGTGAGGAAAGAATTTTTCAATGCAATTTTTTTAAAGGAGATCTTACTCAAGCTTGTAGAGTTTTTATTCTAGAAATCAGTGACAGGTCCAGCATTGGCACGTAGTATTATTCCATAAATTAAAAATTAAAAATATTTCTAGTTTAAATAATTTGTTGTGCGATTATTAGATAATGATTCCTAAAGTAATAAAACTGCTTGAAAATATTAATAAAATATCATTATCATTTGAATTCAAAAGTCTTTTGTCATACCATGAGCAAAGAAAAATATAAATTAAAGAATTCTACAACTAGTAAATCACAAAGGATTTTTACTGATTGACGTTAAATAGAAAATATCAGCTTGGAATGACTTTAATTTATTTTTCAACCGAGCCCTTAAGGAATGCCAAAGGGGTACTGAAATTCCCAGTCTGAAGTTAACTATCTCGGTCAGGTTTTGTAGCACGGGTATCAAACTTATTGTGTTTTATTGTTTATAATAAGTACAAATGTTTAGTAAATATAACGGTAGGGCTTCTGGAAGAGTACAAAGAGTCACATTTTATAGTTTGGGGAAAATTGTTGCATAAATTTAGAAATACGAAAGCATAAAATTTCTCTCATTTGAAACATTTTCATAACTGGAAGTATATGTCTATGACCAATAGTTGAGGAAATAAAGGCCTTATACAGACTTCCGTGGACACGGTGTAAAAGTTCTTGGAATTCAATATCATTATGAAGAATAATTTTACGAATGCCAGTTTCTGTCTGTTTATAACATATAAATCCCTTAAAAATCTTTCTCTTGAATTTTCTTCAAATAAGAAACCAAAAGCTATATAATTCAATTAAAGTAAGCGATATGGAATAATTAAAATGTAAGTCAGGATTTGACAGTTTTTGATTATGTTAAGTAAAATTTGTTCTTAAAAATTAGACTAAACCTGAACATCGCATATTTGCCGCCTTCTTATTTGTAGAATATGCTTATTAGTTTTTCTTTGTATCGGGAAAGAAGTAAATTTATTCAAAATTTTGCAAGCAGAAATAGGTTTTCATTAAAGCATTTATAAAATATTCATAGACGTCTGCTCTAGTGTGAAGTTGAGTGTGAAGACTAGGGAAAACTTTTTAAACTGATTTTTTCCTTCAGTTTTTGAAATTTCATGCATCGAAGTGTTATTTATGCTGTTTAGAATTTATGAATATTATATTTTATATTGTTTTTAATATTTTATAACCTTTCTCGTAATCTATGTTGCTTTCCCTGCTTCATTTTCTACAACGGGTATTACTCTCAAAAAGTAAAGATTGTTACATTAAATCAATACAGTTCCTTGATTCGAAAGTCAAGATTTTCCAAGTAAGTATTAGAACTGAAAATTAAACGTAATAAAGAAAATGGGTCACTTAAATTACCACCATACAATTTTTGTTTTATATAATAAATCTATTGAGCCCACCAGTGCACGAGTAGTAGACTGCTGAATATTAATGTTTTGAGTATGGCATATTCCAAAACTTAAAGCAGTAATTTTTAACTACGATGTTTTAGTACAATTGGACTACAGTTCATTATTATTGTTGTTATTATTAGTCCAAAGGGGCAATTTGCCCAGAAGAGCAATTAATTTCGTTTTTTGTCATTCTGCGTCGATTTATTAAAAGCGTTGTTTCACTTTTCAAACCATTGCCACCAAATATTACCGGCCTGTATTACATTTAAAGAAATTAAATAATGAAGAATCTGCATAAATGTATGTATGTTTCTCGCATTGTGTTAAAACAACGGTCAACAACTAGAGCCATCAAAGTTCGAATATTGAACGTTTCCACCCGAATATGGACATCTGGAAGCTCAAGTTTGAAATCTGCTATTTGCTTTATTATCGATTTCTTATTTTGTAAAACTTTGTAGGATCTGGCTGGCCCAACTTGTCAGAAACTGGGGTAGTGGTTGTTCCGGCTATGTGTGAATTTACACAGAAACGTAAGAAGGGGTTAGAACCCTTTTTATTTTTATCTTTAAAATGACCGATACGTCTACTTGACGTTCACAAACTGCGCCAACCCGGCGGTAAACTAAAACAAAACGTAAAACTGAAAATAATGATTAGATGAACAAATATAAAAACATTACCGAGGAGGCTCTGAGAACCTAAACTAACCGCGTTTTTAATTACCGCTGAGATTCAGCAAGACTTCTGATTAAAGAGTTGAAAATTAACACTTCTGCAAAGCTAGGCACGCAGGCCGACACGCGCCGATCTAAATTCTACTGAAGAATCTCACTAGCGTAACTTCAAAGCAAGACTCAAACTCTGGTTTCGTCTACTATTTAATTCAATTAGCTTCCGCTAAATTTGAATAAACTGCGCGTGCTACTACAATTTACATACTCTGGTACGGGCATTTCTAGGGGAAAATGAAGGCTAAATAGTAAGGATAAATTAACGTAAAATAAATATAAACCCTACAACTTTAACGATTTTTTTATTGTTTCCAGCGCGTGAGACTGGAAACGTGAGACGTCGGAAATTCTAAAGATATGTTCATTTTAAAATTATTTTGCGATATTGCTCTTGAACTGAATTTTATGTTTTAAGGGCAAAAAACATGATATTTAATAAATAAAGGTTACACACAAAATGTTAAAAAAACGCTTCTTTGGACGTAATTTAAAACCTGAAAACTTTGAGATTTTTTGTTGTTGTTACTGTTATCATCTTACTTTAATAAGGATATAATATGTGCACGCTTTGTTCCTAAATTACGTATTTAGATATTTTTGGGGGATTGGGGATAATAAAGTATCGCTATAAGAAATTTTTATTGGTGTTGATTATAAGAGTCGAATTATCTTCCAAAGAATTTGAATTTCCGCCCTCATCGTACCCCTCTGTTTTTATGCAATTCGAATGTTCTTGTATAACTAGAAATCATTTACTGAAAAAAATAATTTTAAGTATAAGAATTATCTTTTTTTGTATTTTAGCATAAAAGGAGAAAAGTGAGTGAGTTATTCTAACTTTGAAATAATAACTCTTGAAATACTTGAATGAATTTTGCGTGGAAGAAGCTATTAGATACAAGATATTTTTGTCCATACATTATTTCACATACTCGAACCGTGAATGCAATATACATGAATCAGCCATTGTGATGAATTAAATTGACCGCCAATTTTCAGTACAATTTACATTACCCAGATTCAGTGCATTTCTATTACATTTGTATCTTCCGACATGTTCAGCATGTTTCTCATCTCCATCATACTCCATTATTCAACCGATGTTCAACATATCCATTATGCAGATAACATCACGTCAGTTTTATTTCAGAAATCCCATTCCGTCTGCACGAAAAATAGCAATCACCGGCAGCATCACTGCATTCTCCCTCGCATTTGCGCTGTTTATCTGTTTTATAACCTGAGCTTCAATTCTATTCTGAGGCAACGGAAGAGACTTTATACCTTTAAATGGGATTCCAGTCTTCTTTAGTTTCTGCACTTTCCAGAAGAAAATGCTGTGCGAAGTCTCACTTGATCACTGGGAATTTTCCGCATATTTCGCTTTTCCACCACTTAATCCCACGCCATCCAATATACTCCACACAGCCTAACGGTACATTATCACGTGATAGGACCGTTCAATAAAATGTAATGTTACTTTTTAAAGCCCCATTAAAGGAGCGTCCGGCATTTTCGCGTGCTGTTCACCGCTAGGCGCTGTCGTCGAAAGTGACATGACGTGCTGGGTTCACGTCGCGTGTCTTCGAGAAGAACAACTGTTTCTTCTATTTGCTATTTGCTTTCACCACATTCCCGTGACTGAATGTATAATATTGTATGGAGATGTTGTCACGTTTTGGAATCGATCCATACATTTTTCAGATTTGAAACGCTTAAGGTAACTGCGGCAACACTGTATTGATGTTTTTATGAAATAATCATAGTCTTTAGCTATATGTTTCAGTAAAATATATGCCGTGAACATTCCCATTTGAATTTGATGAAGTACATTTAATCTCTTCTATACATTTAATTATTGAAACGTGAAATTCAGGAACTTAAAACAGAAAGCTGAAATTTGTGGGAGTTAAATTCAAATTTAAAAGTTATGTTTCATGTAAATTTAATGTTTACGAATTCTGAAGTCTCCTCTATGCATTTTTTGTATTTTAGATGAATTATAAATTACCGTATTCACGTAATTGTTCGCAGTTTTTATTCTGAAATTTCAAAGCAGGTTATTAGGTGAAGCTTTCTAGTTCCTAAGTTCAGTAAATTGATTTTACTTCCTCATACTTCCTCATAATAATCCTGTCGTAAACTTTGAAGAACAAAATGCGTAAGAAATGATAAATCAAATTGCTGGTAATTAAATGCATTTTACAATAATTTCAAAGTATCTACATTTATATATATTCCGGACGATACGAAATTAGCAGAAAATTAAAATATTCGATAATTCGAAAAACATAGATGAAGTTTTCACAGAAATTCATAGACAGATATGGGAATTTTTTAAAGAAAGAATTAATTCATTACCAGAATAACTATATTTTTTCGCCAACGTTAACGGGTAACACCGTTGAGGTCACGAAGGTTTGGCATTTCCTACAGACTATGTAACGATCACTCGGGATCAACGTGAAAATGTGTACTTAAAAAATCCAACACATACAGGAATTAAAACCAACGACTTTCGAGAGATGTCATGAATTTGCAGATTGGGCTTTTCAACAGATGAAAAACACTATGAACTGGGTTTGAAACAAGTTGTAGCACTTAAAAGGCATACTTTTCGCTTAGTGGTAATAAAAATGTATGTAAATGTCATATTTGATCGAGAGACAATCTATATGCTACTCTGAAAATCACAGTGTAACTTTCAGACAGAATGGAAAGCGTCAGCACAGGTCTTGCCCAGCAGCTGTAGTGATTGATATTTGATAATAGCAGTGTCATCCTTCGCTTTTTCCCGCATAAGAAGCCATCAGTATCGCCAGATCCTACATCTTATTATTTTTTGTCGTGGAACTATTTAAAGCCACATATGTGCAAATGTCTTCGGACGTTATTGGTCATATTCAAAAAACCTTTTCGTCATCATGTGATAGTAATTACTACTGAATCATCTTCGATACTACCTTTCTATTCTCTTTTTGTCATGCTTCTCCTAGTATTCATTCTCTGAATGACGGCTTTCCTACTGTTTACTGTAGTTAACAGGGCGTGCCTGTACTCACGGAACTTATAAGAAATAGAGTAAGCGAGAAGGCGATGCGTACGATCTCCACTTTTTGCGAAAAAGTTAGGACAATCAACTTTACTATAACATTGAAACATATAACGTTAACACCGCGTAAATGCTTTTAATAACAGTACGTGTCATGAAACATGGTACTATAAAATTCATAGCTTTTAAAATATATGCATGTATATATATGTATGTATATAAAATCTGAAAGCTTTTAGATTTTTATATTAAGCCCAAAGGGACTTTTTTAACGTTTTGTGTGTTGCCTTTATCTATTAAATATCATGTTTTTGAAACTAAACACCTTAAAATTCAATTCAACAGCAATAGCACAAAATATTTAAAAACAGCGTATCTTTAGAATTTCCGATAGACAGTCTGGTGCGCTGAAGATAAGTGTTTTTTTTTTCTGTTCAGTGTTGCCATTTCTCGCTTTGAAATCGTTGAGTTTGTTAAATAAAATTTCTTTAGACTTTTACAAAATGTGAAATAGAAAATAAAACTAACTCGAAATTCAAAATTCGGACTTCCAGGTGCCCATGTTCGGACGGAGAATTACGTAATCTATAATTTGATGGCTTTATGTACCGTTGTTTTTTTCATGCAGAATCATGCACATTCATGCAGAATCTTCTTTAGTAATTTTTTTTAAATACACTCATGTCCATAAATTAAGGATAATGCAAAATCAGACAAAGAAAGAGTTAGAAGCAAAACAAATTTGACTTATTTGTAAAGCTTATTTATTAAACAAAAGATAAAGAGCAAAAAAATGATGCTATATGTTTGATATTATTAAAAAAATTAGCGATTTTTTCTCCCTGGAGCAAATTACAAAAAAAACCTATTTACAAAAATCAATATTACATGGTTGGTATGATTGTTAATACATTTTATGTCTCCCAGATGATGCAATACAGTCTGTACAACGCCTAGGCGTGCTGAGTATCAAATTATCGATCTGCTCTTGGGGGATATTACACTACTCGAAAAGCAGTGTTCTCCGAAGTTCCGGTAGACATGTAGGAGGAGGTTGACGGGCTGCAACTTGTCGGCCAAGCATGTCCCACACGTGCTCTACTAGATTCAAGTCCGATGAGAACGCTGGCCAGTCCATACGGGTGATATCCTCTAATTGAAGGCATTCGCTTAGGATGTTTGCACGGTGAGGACGGGCGTTATCATCTATAAACACAAATTCTGCGCCCATGGCGCCTCGAAACAAACGTACATGTTGTTCCAGAATGACGTCCAGATAGATTTGGCTTGTCATGGTTCCAATTTGAACATGCAGGTCAGTTCTGGAACCTAGAATAATTCCACTCCAAACGCGCACTCCTGCACCACCGTAACGGTGTCGTTCAATGATGTTTTCTTGGTGGTAACGGGTATCTGGAGCTCTCCATATGAAAGTCCGGCGAGAATCAGACTGCAAGCTAAACCTGGACTCGTCGGAAAACATCACACAGGCCCACTGTTGCGGTGTCCACAATGCATGCTCTCTACTCCAGGCTAACCGCAGGCGACAGTGAGTTGCAGTGAGTGGAACGCATCTAACAGGTCTACGAGCATATAGACCAATCTGCCCTAAGCGTCTGTACACGGTCTGCCTTGAAATTGTCGTACCAGTGGCTGAAGAGAGCTGACGAGACAGGTCTGAGGCTGTGCTCCGCCTGTTCCTTTTGCCAGTAACTGCCAAATACCGGTCCTCATTCGGCGTTGTAACTCTGGGTCGACCTGTGCTGTAACGTCTACTCACATTACCATCATCTTGGAATTGTTGCCAAAGATTGGATATGACACTCTGGGCAATTCCAAGTTCGTCTGACACTTCCAGTTGGGTACGCCCACATTCCAGACGGCCGATAATTCTACCACGTAAAAAATCATCCAAATGAGTCCTTTGTGTCATAACTATTCGTTATTGCACTTAAATGCTTATAAAGCGCCTGCGAACAATTTTACTTCTTTGCCTGTATTCCTTGTATATTACTCTCTTATACTCTCGTCATTGTGACGTACCATCGGTGTCATATGGTTACTTCCTGAAATTTGCATATGATTCTTGAAGATGTGTGTAGTGATTTTACAGGTGTATTTATTTTAGAGTTCGATTTCCGCGTGACTCCGAATTATCCTTAATTTATGGGTATGAGTGTATAATACCTGGCGGTAATATTTAGTGGCAACAATTTATAAATGTTTTGCCGTTTTAGGGAAAAGCCACAAACTGCCGTTTTCAGATTGATAGATCTTCTGAGCTACCGCCCGTTTGGCCTAGGATAAAAAAGTTTTAGTGTCAAACATTCTGTATATTCCGTGCATCTGTTCGCGAATTTTGCGCATTCCGTGCATTTCTTACCTTCGAATAATCTTCCTTATTTTGGTAAAAAATATGTATTTTTAAAAATTCTGTTATTTTACAAAAAATATTTAATATTAGTCAGTCTTCATATTCTGTGTATTTCTTTACGCGTATTTCTTGCCTTCGGATAAACTTCTTTATTTTGGTAAAAATATTTATTTTTAAAAATTATGTTACTTCACAAAAAAGATTTTATATCAATCATTCTATATATTCCGCGCATTTGCTTACGCGCAATTCTTGCCTTCGTATAAACGGCTTTGCTACAAATATTTATTTTTAAAAATTATATTATTTAAAATATTTATATTCTTCAAAATTTAAAGGCAATACTACAAAAAAAACATTTCAATGTTTGTTCGGCTCTGATTTCAAACAAACGGTATTCATGTAACAACAGGAAGATTCTTTCTATCTAGTAAAATATGCAGCGTATAATTTGGGCCCTTCGTAGGCAGCATGATTTGCTCTCGTAAAAAGCAGCTTCTTTCGGAATTTAGCGAATCAAAGTTTCTTTTAAAGTTAACGTCGAGGAAAACTTTTTATAAACTAAGCATTTGAAAAATTAAGCATTTGAAATTGTTCTACATTTCATTTATATTCTTCGATTGGTCTGCGTAAGAAATGCAGCTGAGAATTTTCCAAGCAATTATTTAAACTTTTAAACATGCATGCGTTTTACTAATTATTTGTTCATTTTTGCATATCGTTTTCTCGCCAGTAAAGTCTGAAATAATTTTTAAAATGATTATAAATATTATGTGTTTCCAAAGGCATTTTTTTAAAAATTACTCTATTAATAAATCACATACATCTATCATTAATGCGGAAGCTTCAACTTCAGATCATTAATCTTCGGTGCTAATAAAGTTATTCAAAATGTTTAACCAAGATGCATTTTGCAAGCTTTCGGTTTTAAAATATAACCAGTCAATACTGTCAACATTATTTGTTTACATGCAGTTAAAGAGATTTACACAATTCAAACTTCACTCAAATTATAGAATTAGTTTGGAATGTTTACATCCCATAATTATGAAGATAAAATAGATTTATTTCATTTTAAATTAAATCCCTTGTTAATCTAAATATTTACGAGCCCACCAGCGAACCCTAGTAGTTTGACATGGGATCGAATCCTGGCGAGCGGATCGGCTATATAATTGGTTTTCGTAAGTGTAAGGTGGATACGTAATGTATACGCTTTACACCTACGAAAGTGAATATGTAATGTATCCACTTTCCTAGGATAAATGTGTAAAGTGGATACGAGCCAAGTCCTCCAGGGAAGCATTCCTCTGCATAGGCAGGTAGCTCTCGAGTTGCTTTGCCTTAATCAATTAACCTAACCTAACCTATAAATATTTAAACATAAAGATTGCATTAATTTCGAAACATCAGAATGCAACGCTAAGCTAATTTTGTTATTTAAGCAGTTAGTTTTCCTCTGGTTCGTCATTATTAGTGTAATATTTTAGGGAAAG